>OX387602.1:27216132-27476132 GCA_947568835.1 Protonemura montana | reverse complement strand
TTCGTCTTCGTCTTCGTCTTCGTCTTCGTCTTCGTCTTCGTCTTCGTCCTCGTCTTCGTCCTTGTCTTCGTCTTCGTCTTTGTCTTCGTCTTCGTCTTCGTCGTCTTCGTCGTCGTCTTAGTCGTCTTCGTCGTTGTCTTCTTCGTCGTCTTCTTCGTCTTCGTCTTCTCCTTCGTCTTCGTCTTCGTCTTCTTCTTCGTCTTCGTCTTCGTCTTCGTCTTCGTCTTCGTCTTCGTCTTTGTCTTCGTCGTCTTCGTCGTCTTCGTCTTCGTCTTCGTCTTCGTCTTCGTCTTCGTCTTCGTCTTCGTCTTCGTCTTCGTCTTCGTCTTCGTCATCGTCTTTGTCTTCGTCTTCGTCTTCGTCTTCGTCTTCGTTTTCGTCTTCGTCTTCGTCTTCGTCTTCGTCTTCGTCTTCGTCTTCGTCTTCGTCTTCGTCTTCGTCTGCGTCTGCGTCTGCGTCTGCGTTTGCGTCTATGTCTACGTCTGCGTCTGCGCCTGCGTCTGCGTGTGCGTCTTTGTCTGCGTGTGCGTCTGCGTGTGCGTCTTTGTCTGCGTCTGCGTCTGCGTCTGCGTCTGCGTCTGCGTCTGCGTCTGCGTCTTCGTCTTCGTGTTCGTCTTTGTCGTCTTCATCTTCGTCTTCGTCATCGTCTTCGTCTTCGTCTGCGTCTGCGTCTGCGTCTGCGTGTGCGTCTTCGTCTTTGTCTTCGTCTTCGTCTTCGTCTTCGTCTTCGTCTTCGTCTTCGACTTCGACTTCGTCTTCTTCTTCGTCTTCGTCTTCGTCTTCGTCTTCGTCTTCGTCTTCGTCTTCGTCTTCGTCTTCGTCTTCGTCTTCGTCTTCGTCTTCGTCTTCGTCTTCGTCTTCGTCTTCGTCTTCGTCTTCGTCTCCGTCTTTGTCTTCGTCTTCGTCTCCGTCTTCGTCTTCGTCTTCGTCTTCGTCTTCGTCTTCGTCTTCGTCTTCGTCTTCTTCTTCGTCTTCGTCTTCGTCGTCTTCGTCGTCTTCGTCGTCTTCGTCTTCGTCTTCGTCTTCGTCTTCGTCTTCGTCTTCGTCTTCGTCTTCGTCTTCGTCTTCGTCTTCGTCTTCGTCTTCGTCGTCGTCTTCGTCGTCGTCTTCGTCGTCTTCGTCGTCTTCGTCGTCTTCGTCGTCTTCGTCGTCTTCGTCGTCTTCGTCGTCGTCGTCGTCTTCGTCGTCTTCTTCTTCTTCTCCTTCTTCTTCTTCTTTTTCTTCTTCTTCTCTCTCCCTTCTGTCGGCAACTCCAACAACATGCCATGAAAACAATGTGTAGCAATTGTTTTCATTGCAGTTTCTATTTCGATTTGAAACAAGATTATTTACAACTGGATTTTGTAACAGCTATTGTTGAAACAATTTTAAACAAAAGCTTACACAATTGATTTAATATCATTTAATCAGACAAAAGCTGGCCGTGATTTAGTGGAACATAACACGTGTAGACGACTAACTCATGTCTACTTGATGTAAACTTAGCACTAGTTTTAGCAAAAAATTATTTCAACTGGGTTTTGAATGCTAAGTGAAGAACAACTGAATTTCCCAATGTTTCGTTACTTGTACCTGTTACTTCATCAAGGGTAAGAGCAGTCCTGACAATTTTCCAATAATAAAAGAACCTCACAAAATTATAATAATTACCTAGTTCAAGCTTCCTAAATGCATCTTTATAAAAAAATCAGGGTCAATAACTCAAAAGCTACCGTATTTTGTATTTTCGGAATTAAAATCCCGAACAAATTGGCGTTTTTACTAACTAACCAATTTATGTGTCTGGAAAAAACGCCATTTTTTCGAAGTTTTCCTTTCGCGGCACTGGTCTAATGGCGTCGGTGAAAGAGTGGATGATGATGAGGATGATGATGAACCTAACCTAGCCTAGAAGGGAGGAGGGGAAACCCTGTGCCGGCACGTAGCCTACTCCTGTCGAAGACCAAGGGGACCACCAGCTTCACGTCCCTTCCGAAGGACGGTACAACGCGAACAACAGGATTCCTCTACAAATCCATGCTGCCGAGAGGTTGATCAGCAAGGCGAGTGAAGTTCCTGTACTAACTTTCATCCCTCCAACCTCTCTCCCGAACAGAACTGGTCATATTGTGTATGATGGTCACCCATCCAATACCTGACCCAGCGCAGTGTTGCTTAACTTTCATCCCTCCAACCTCTCTCCCGAACAGAACTGGTCATGTATATGATGATCACCCATCCAATACCTGACCCAGCGCAGAGTTGCTTAACTTTCATCCCTCCAACCTCTCTCCCGAACAGAACTGGTCATGTATATGATGATCACCCATCCAATACCTGACCCAGCGCAGTGTTGCTTAACTTTCATCCCTCCAACCTCTCTCCCGAACAGAACTGGTCATGTGTATGATGGTCACCCATCCAATACCTGACCCAGCGCGGTGTTGCTGAACTTTCATCACTCCAACCTCTCTCGCGAACAGAACTGGTCATGTGTATGATGGTTATATATATGATGGTCACGTGTATGATGGTCATGTGTTTATGATGGTCATGTGTATGATGGTCATGTGTATGATGGTCATGTGTATGATGGTCATGTGTATGATGGTCATGTGTATAATGGTCATGTGTGTGATGGTCATGTGTATGATGGTCATGTGTATGATGGTCATTTGTATGATGGTCATGTGTATGATGGTCATGTGTATGATGGTCATGTGTATGATGGTCATGTTTATGATGGTCATGTGTATGATGGTCATGTGTATGATGGTCATGTGTATGATGGTCATGTGAATGATGGTCATGTGTATGATGAGTGAAATTCAGATGTTTCTGTGAGCTAGAGATCCAACTTATAGTTGAACATTTTGTTGGAACTGTTGCCATGACGACGTGCAGTGAAATTCAGATGTTTCTGTGAGCTAGAGATCCAACTTATTGTTGAACATTTTGTTGAAACTGTTGCCATGACGACTTCCAATCACATGCAGTGAAATTCAGATGTTTCTATGAGCTAGAGATCCAACTTATAGTTTAAAATGTTGGTTTAAAAGTGTAAAGATACAAGATTGGACCCATGCTACCGCTAGCACGCTAGTGGTGAGCTAGATCGCTATAG
This sequence comes from Protonemura montana, assembly GCA_947568835.1. Lineage (NCBI taxonomy): Eukaryota > Metazoa > Arthropoda > Insecta > Plecoptera > Nemouridae > Protonemura > Protonemura montana. The sequence continues at coordinate 27,473,029 of OX387602.1, read as the reverse complement.
TTTAAGATTTAGTAAGCGGTGAATATTTGTCAGCTGTTTTTGATAGTGCGGTGCTTCTCCCAGAGAGGGAAGGGCGAGCGCTGTGACCCTCACGTGCATGGCACGAAGGATCGACTTGATTCCTATAGAAGGCCTAGAAGTTTGGGGGGGATGGAAAGGGGGGTGCATCAAAGCACCCTACTGACACACTTACTACTATTCTTATTATTATTGCACCTCAGGGTTAAGTTTTATTTTGATTATACAAGTTATCACATACAAACTGGTAGTGGTTCCTGCCGGAGGTGGAAAATGAACCCCATTTCACACAGCCTGCACAATAGACAGCGCTCTTCGGCAGACAGCAGCCTGCAGACAGCAGCCCCGACTTAAAAAATACCAGAGGTGCTGGGGCTCTCTTCTGTTGGTTTTCTTTTAGAAGTGAAAATAACCACTTTACATATGTCAGATTATTAGGTAAACTATCAATCAACCAATAATGCATGGAGATTTAAATAGATTCAGTTCGTTGTTTAGCAGTGATGTACAGTGGTCAATGCTAGAGACATAAATGGGTGTAGCAAGAATATAAATAATTAACTTTTCTTTATTATTTGTTTATATTCTTTCCCAACCCTACTTCTACAATTTTGATTTTTGTGATAATCTAAAGAGTTCAACACGGTTCAACTAGATATCTATGTTAATTGAAACTTATTACAGCACCCTGAAAAAGAAAAGGTACAAAGTCGGCAATTTGAAGATTGTAGTTAATGAGACGAGAATTCAAAATTGCTTTAAAAATTTTGAATATTTCATGAAATCTACTGGTGCTAAGTGATGCTCTGCTTTGGTAACGTTGCTTGTGACACTGACCTACAGTAGGTAATAAAGTTAATATTGTAGGTACACCAGCTTAAGAGGAAGAAAGTAGCTGCAGTTAGTCAGGCACACTCGACAAGGTATCATCTGGTGGCGAATCGGTGGAATCATAGAGTTTACCCTCCCCCGGAGTCCCGGGGGGTGTTCTACGCTCCGCGCCCCAGTGAGCAGAGTGCGTAAATGCGTTTGAATAAAGTGGGTCAGCGCGTGGCACGCAGTGTTGGTTGGGGGGGGGGGGGGGGGGGGGAAGACCTACGATCTCTGCCACGAGGATGCGTGGTAGCGGCTGCGGCTCCACACTTGCTCTTCACCCGCCACTGATAAGACGTGCCTAAAGTACCAGCGAGCGCCTTTATCGCGGGCGCAGTGCTCGGTAAGTTCGCTGATACGTTATATTTTTTTACTGAACGCGCAGAATGTATAGCAAGTTTCAGTGATCGATGGTTAAGAGCGAATCTCTGGCTGTGACTAAGTCTGTCGCCAAGTGAAACAGAAAAAAATTATGCTTAAGAAAAGCGAATCTTAGACAAGTACGATCAAATGTATGATCATTTTCAGTTGGCAGGTGATTTTGAGGTGTACCGCCGATTATGTAGTAATCCACCTACGGCATTAAACTAAGTATTATTATGTGACTTTGCACGTTTTGCTCGGTTGCCAGACGCACCAAATAATGTACACAACACACCTCCTTTAAAAAGACAATGCGGGCGACCAGTACTTTGTAGCATGTGCTATTGTTTTCTGGAAGGTTTTAATATTTAAATGAGGGACTGTGACTTATAATAGTTTCAAGCGGCAAGTAGATATTTTGACGGACCGTTCATACGCTTGTCGCTGTACTCTTAAAGCACTTTTTGGTGGGAAAAATGTTATGATTTTGTAATTTTTGGCCAAAAACTAAACATCTGAGCAAGAAATGGAATAGTAACAATCTGGTATGACTGTGGAAACGCGGGTTCTCTTAAGCACACCTAAGTTAAGCAACATATCGCTGGTTAAGGTATTGGATTTGATTGGTTATCATAACGCACATGTGGCACGTGCCAGAGAGGGCCGAAATTGTAGACCATTGCAATATAATGCGTCGTCAAACACTGCAAATCAAAGAAACTGTCCGCTGGGGTTGGCCAAATATGTTCGTACTAATATGCCGTGAAAATTAAAAATACATCTGAGCCCAGAGAAATTACAAACAACTTCTCAGGTAGGCTTAGTTGTAGATAGCATTATTTGCAATACGAAATCGTGCTTGCGAAATTGCACATTGCGGAAACAAACAAAGCTTAGGGACACCGCAAATTCAGTTGGTCATATTTTTTTCATCATTATTATTATCTCCAATCTACAGCAAAATAATGCAAGATATCGTATGAGGAAATAAAATGGTTTGTAGGAAACCTCGCTAATATGGCACTTACTAAAAGTAATGTGGTTACCTCCTTATAATGTGGTTAACATCCTTATATATATAGTATACTATATTACGATATATTATTGTTGTGACCGAACGGTTTGGCATGTTGGAAACACCGGTTCTCGTTAGATCACCGAAGTTAAGCAACACTGCGCTGAGTCAGGTATTGAATGGGTGACCATTAAACACATGACCAGTTCTGTTCGGGAGAGAGGTTGGAGGGATGAAAGTTAGTACAGCAACTTCATTCGCCTTGCTTATCGACCTCTCGACAGCATAGATTTGTGGAGGAATCATGCTGTTCGAGTTGTACCGTCCGGAAGGGACGTTAAGCCGGTGGTCCCCTTGGTGCTCTTCGACAGGAGTAGGCTACGTGCCGGCACCGGGTTTCCCCTCCTCCCTTCTAGGCTATGTTAGGTTTATCATCATCCTCATCATCATCCACTCATTCATCGACGCCATTAGACCAGTGCCGCAGGGCCAGTTGTCAAAACAGTGCGTCGTTAAAAACCACAAATAATAATAATATTATTGTAGTGGTAGGTATACTAGTGCTGGTACTATACTAGTATCGTTGGTAGTATAGTATACTATACTCCATACCATATTTACTATACTATTAAACTATATACTACTATTGGATATATATTTATAGTATATTCTTCTATTCTATATTCTATATGCTATATTCTCTCTTCTATTTTTTTATTATCACTAGTCATAAAGATGTACAGACATTCAATAAGGTTTGTTTAGAATTTTTTTAAGCCGGCCAGCCACTCCTGACTCGGCATCTACCCATATCCTTCTTTATCGACAAAAATTCATTCCAAAATTCCGTATCATTCCACAATTTCTTACTTTCCACTTCGTTCCAAAAACATTTCTTTCCTCTAAATCATCCTTTATTTCCACTCCACTTCATTTCTCACTTGGTCTCTCACTTACGGCCTCTTTCGCCCCACAAAGTAGCCTCAAATTCCCCCTTCAAGGAATTATTTTTTCATCTATCATAGTTATTTTATCACACCAACGCAATCTCTCCCTACCCAACTTAAATCCAATCCTTTGCACTCCTAGCTCTTTTCTTATTGCGTAGCTTTGAATCTTCTCAATTTTCGTAAGTCCCATTATACTTCTCAAATTATTCATCTCTTCTGCCGTTAACTGTCTTCCTGCCTTTCCACCAATTGGGCACGTCTCAGCTGCAAAGGTCCTTCTTATAATTCTTATAATTGTATTATATAATTGTATCGTATCGTTGATATAATTGTATTAGCCGTATTATTATTTCATTATAAGAAGAAAATAACAAGAATATATTCATCGCCATTGCAAGTTGAAGGCAGGGACCCGAACCGGAACCGGAACCGAAACCGGAACCCGAAAAAACCCGTATTTTCTTGGAACCGAAACCGGAACCAGAACCGTTATTATTAATTTTCAAGAACCGGAACCGGAACCGGAACCCTTATTAAATCATGGGTTCTTTTCGGTTCCTTAAAGGTTCCATAAAGGTTCCGATGTTATATTGTGATTTCAGAAATTCCGATTAAAATTATTTGCTTATTTTGTTTACAACTTTTTTGTTTTTAATTTTTCCACACGAAAAAAATATGTTTCACTGGTTTGTTCCGAAAACATCCATCGACTCATCTTGTATCCACGATTTTGTTTGGGGAAAACACAAGGCATTTTAAACAACATATACGTCTTATGTATCTATAGCAACATTTTTAGGTACTATAATATTTACATTTACAAAACAATTTTTCATCGTCTCTACCTTATACAATAAAAAATCTTTTACAGTAGAAAAACATTTTTCAAGTAGAAAATTCTTGAGCACAATTTTGAATTTCTTGTCCTTTTTGATTTGAAGATCCGCCGGCAATGCCCTATAAAGCTCACAACCCGCATAGGTGGGCCCCCTTTTATAATTTTGAAAAGCTGGTTTATCCAGTTTATAGTTAATTTTATGTCTAGTGTTAAATAACCCTTTGCCTGTCCCCATCAGAGTGTAAATTAGGAACCGGAACCGGAACAGGAACCCCTCTTCACAATATGGAACCGGAACCGAAACCGGAACCTTTAAAAACGTAAAACCGGAACCAGAACCAGAACCCTAATTTGAAAAAATTAGGAACCGGAACCGGAACCAGAACCTTTAATCATTTCGGTTCGGGTCCCTGGTTGAAGGCAAGCCAACCGAAAATGTAAATGCAATTCTCTAGTAAATCGAGCGATAAATATCGATAAATATCAGTTGTCAAAAAAAATTATGAGGGGCACTTATTTTGCAGCGATTCGTTCCAGAAAGAGAATTTGGGAGCGAACTGACCCATTTTAGTGCCAGCATAACAAGTGATACTTAATGTACTTGTTAGGATGAACAGAATATCAGGGTTATTGGGGTGAACGGCCGGAGACTTGACAACTTCACATGCCTTGTTTTCGCCATCCCTTGCCAGTTTATCCCGTCCGCCCACTCCTTGTAACAGTTCAATTAGAACTGCCTGATTATACTCGGTACAGATTGACTTCCCAGGCAAAAGTATATTCTGAATAAGCAAGCAGTGAATAAACAAGGAATGCACTCTAGATATCATGGGTTATTGATAATCACTATCTTGCCATGTCTGGCTACAAGGCCACTTGCAGCAAGAATGCAAAAATGTCAAAGAGCATGTTACAGATGCGATTTCACAATCATCACTATTTCATACTTGCAATCAATCTAAACGGATTTTCATTTTGGCGAAAATTTTTTATATTTTATTCAGAGCAGCGTGCCGTATCGACCCGAAAATAGCAATGGAACTTAACAACTGACAAGAACAACTAAATTTCCGACGTTTGGTAACTTGTACAGATACAAACTAGTGTTTTAAGGTTAGATATATTAGACATGCGTCTAAAAACCGTAATAGTGGAAATTGGTCAAAACTGGACACAGTTCGGCGGTTTCTGAACGATACTTCCGACTGACGCCTTTAATTACTCCTTTAAGCCTTGTATGATCAACGAATGTGGGAACTAATATTGTTTAGTCCTATTTATAAGGTGCTAGAAACTATGGTCTAAGTATTGTCTCTTTAAGTACCCAGCCGAAAAAGGTCAACTTTGTTCATTTCTGCCCAGGGCTGTGGCGGCAAATGAATTTTTCAAGTAATCCCTAAATTTAATCTACTGCTTTGACAACAGATCCTGTCTGTGGCACTGGTCTGATACCTGATACTAGCCTGGTCTTATCTGGACACCCACTGAACGGCTTGGCGTGTTGGAAACACCGGTTCTCGTGAGATCACCGAAGTTAAGCAACACTGCGCTGAGTCAGGTATTGGATGGGTTACTGTCTTATACATGACCAGTTCTGTCCGGGAGAGAGGTTGGAGGGATGAAAGTTAGTACAGCAACTTCATTCGCCTTGCTTGTCAACCTCTCGACATCATGGATTTGTGGGGGAATCCTGTTGTTCGAGTTGTACTGTCCTTCGGAAGGGACGTTAAACCGGTGGTCCCCGTGGTGCTCTTCGACAGGAGTAGACTACGTGCCGGCACCGGGTTTTTCCTCCTCCGTTCTAGGCTAGGTTAGCTTCATCATCATCCTCATCATCCGACGCCATTAGGCCAGTGCCGCATGGCCAGATGTCAAATTAGTGCGTCGTTAAACACCACAAATCAATCATTCAATTGTCTGGACTGGTGGACTTGACGACCACTTCTAATGGGTGATAATGATGATATCACGGTAATCTTTTAATGGGTGGTCGTGACAGGAAGTCGCTGCGATATACACACCGACATTTCCTCCTTTTTTTGTATATCTTTTTTATTTTTTCCCCCTTGCAAGCGGCGGGTTTTCAAGGTCAGAACATTTAATTTCTGATTGTGCATGTAGTTCTTTGGTCAAGCAGTTCGCGTATGTTGGGGCTATCATTTGCGTGTTTTTATGCAATATTTTCAGAAGTCTTGGGGCTTCTGACAGGTAATAACTCAGTTTATCTTCTTGGGTGTAAAGGTGTCAAAAAAACTGGTCTGAATTAACTTAATCTCAACGTGCAATTTTAATTTGAATTGTCTCATCTGTCAGTCTCGCTGTCTGTGAGTGTGTTTCAGAGACAGTTTTTCAGACATCTTATTTTTTTACCTTTTTGACAGGGGGTCGACGCCGTTTCAGCACTCTCGAGGTGTAAGTTTTCGATTTTATCAAAACATCGACCCGTCAACCTTTTTATGGTTATCACTACCCTTCTCGTTAACTATTCCATAAATTCGAATCAACTTCTAGCACTCGAGACGTCAAGGGGAGTCTCCTAAAATAATTTTGACAGGTTCCGCCAGTTTGTGCGCCAGTTTTTTACGCCAGTTTTTTACAGATTCTGCTCAAAGCGTAGGAGAGCGCACGACAATTCCGAGACGGAGTTCCCGAAATAAAGCTCAAATTCTGGGGCTGCAAAGCGAACTCTTTGCATAAGCCACGACGAAGAGTTTTGAAAACTGCAATATGGGGCATTAACATCGCAGACAACAAAATAATCATGATAATATTTATCGCTGTACAAATCACAGTGCAATGCAGATTGCAGGTATACAGACATCGCACAAATAATCCACGTTTGCCGTCATTTACAACTTGAAGTACATACAATTGTTTAATCGTTGAGTGTGCAGGTTATGGCCCATGGGTAAAGGTAGAACGTTAATGTTAAACTTTCTGCGTGAAAGATGGCCGCCAAATGATTACTTTACCGACAAAAATGCAGAGTAGGTACCGGAACACCCCGTTAAGTGGAGCCACTGCCGTATGAAATTTAATTTCGATATTTCTCTTAGGCTTACTCGCTTTTGAGACTTTTCATGCTCAAAAGATCTCCATCAATGTTTACCTCAACGATTGATATACACGTAACGATATTCAAAAGGCTCGCAGCGGGCAAATACCCGTGGCTTTAGCGAGCGAATCAATGTTTTCTTTAGTTTGTACTACGTAGTTTGTATTTGAATTTGTATATGTATTTATTTGTATTTATTTGTATTTATTTATGTTTGCTGTTGGCGAAATGGTTTGATAGACACTGCCGTGTGTGATATTTCAACTTTGGCAGAAGTGACGGCTGAGGAAGTGTGGGCACCGGAAGTTTCCTCCCTTTGCGAGAAGGAAGAAAGATGAGGCTTATCACAACGCCTGCGTTCGTTTTGCTCTCGTTGGCGCTCGTCGCCCAGACGCCACGGTCAGTGGCACAGCTCAACTTCACCTATCACAGCCACAAACAAATGACCGCTTATCTGTCCGAGATGGCCGACAAATACCCTAACCTCACCACGCTCTATGACATCGGGGAATCTGTAGAGGGTAAGTTCGGTAACAAAAGGTACTTTATCAGTGGGTAGATTGATTGAACGATGTGTGTTGTTTAACGACGCACTGTTTTGACAAAAATGTCCTGTTGCCATGGTTTTATGGTATAGGCGGATAATTGGGAGATGATGAGGTTTATGATTACCCTTATAGTCTATAGTCTAGCACAGATAAGGGGGATCCTGGTACTGGTAGATACCAGAACGTATAAGCCTATATCCATGTATGGAAGAGCACCACGAGGCGGAAGATACAACCGGTACAACTAAAACAACCGCATTTCTCCACCTTATTCATCCTTATGCTGTTGAGAGGTTTGCTAAGCAAGGGGAGTGTATATTTTCTAGCTTCAATCCTTCTAATCCTCTCTCCCCAACGTAACTGGTCTTGTGTTCGATGGTCAACTATCCAATACGTGACCCAAGGTAGTATTTCGTAACTTTAGTGATCTTTAAAGAACTAACTTCTAATTCATAATTATTGAGGTTTAACGACGTACTGATTTAACATCCAATCATTTGGCACTGGTCTAATAATGTCAGTGAATGAGTGGATGGAGATGAGAATGATGATGAACCTAACCTAGCCTAGAAGGGAGTGGGGGAAACTCAGTGCCGGCATCCAGCGGGACTACCAGCTTAACGTCCGTTCCGAAGGACGGTAAGCAATTATTATTGTCAAAAAAAAAAAAAAAAAAAAAACTCGAACAACAGGATTCCACCACAAATCCATGCTGTCGAGAGCTTGATAAGCAAGGCGAATGATGTTGCTGAACTAACTTTTATCCCTCCAACCTCTCTCACGAACAGAACTGGGCATGTGGATGATGGTCATCCATCCAATACCTAACCCAGCGCAGTGTTGCTTAACTTCGGTGATCTCATCAGAACCGGTGTTTCCAACACACCAAACCGTTCGATTTTATCTGTGGAATTTAAAGCAGGAGGAGAACTAATAACAACGGGACATCAGGACAAGAAAGGAAAACCAATCCCAGATTTTTCTCGCCACATGTTGCGCTTTCAGTTGACAAAACGTTCAAATCGCTAGTTTGACCCCGCAGAGGCAGGAAAAATGGAACCCGAACCGGAGGTTGGTTCATATCATGTAAAGAGATTGTAAGATTTTAAGTAGGTTTGGTTTCGTATCTCATTGGGTGTGACCAGTCATTTTGATTTGGGATTCGCATGTGGGTGCTGAGACCAGCTGGAATCAGTCCATCCGCCCGCCCCACCCCCTGTACAAATATCATGCGCTCGCTTTTCAATATAGTTTCAATATACGCGTTTATTTTGTAATCTGGAAACCAAAATTGAAACACTTCAGTTTTGGTTTACGCGAGGAGGAGTGTTTTAGTGATTCACATTAATTTCTGCAGTTTGGTTTTTAGCGTACCGATTGCTTAGGTATACATGCGGTGGAGCGACCCAAGTAATCTCACTCAAAATATGTAATAATTTTATGATTTTTTAATATCACTTTAATTTTTGCATGCATAAATAAGAACGGGTAGAAAATCTTAAATTTTAGGCATTGTACTAGATTATGCCCTATCAATTGATTTGTCTTCAAACTCCTTTACACATACACATTTTTCCCGGGCTTCTTTTTCAAACCCACTTTCTTTCTCTTCTATTTCAATAAATTTTCCTCCTCTTTCCTCCACATTATCTTGTAATTTTTTATCCATCTTTCTCTTGATCTTCCACGTCCCCTTCTCTCACCAAGCTTAAAATTTTCCGAGGCAATCTTTTTACATCCATTCTCATAATTTTTCCAAATAACTTCAAAGCTTTCTTTCCCAATTTTTAAAACTTTTCGTTTTCTCAGCACTTTAATTTTAATCTTGTTCAACTTTGTCACCTCTTCAATAATTCTGTTGTTCGCGTTGTACCGTCCTTCAGAAGGGACGTTAAGTCGGTTGTTTCCTTTAGAGCACAAAGGGGACTACTCATGTCTCCTACTCCTGTCGAGGAGTAGGTCTTCAGGAGTAGGCTACTTGCCAGCGCCGAGTTTCCCTAGTTTCTAGGCTAGGTTAGGTTCATCATCATCATCATTATCATCCGCTCATTCACCAGTGCCACATGACCAGTGCCACATGGTCAGATGTCAAAACAGTGCGTGTTTAAACCCCAATAATCAATCAATCGTTTTTACTAGAATTTAAACAATAAGATTCTAGAATGAAATATCTTACTTAATAAATTAGTAGAAAATATAAATTTTACGACGCCATTAAACCAGTGCCACAGGGACCGTTGTCAAAACAGTGCGTACACCCTCATACACCTCAATACAAATTCCTGATTAAACAAACTTCTTCACAGATAAGGTTCCCCATTTTACCAAAAGCTATGTTTTATGAGAATGGGTCTACCAAGCCTATATTTGTAGTATACTACCACATATCCTGTAAAATTTAACCGAGAAATTACAACATGCTTATAAAATCTCCAGAAAACTGAATTGTGGCCAGGAGAGTCCCTTATCATAAATCAAAACTTGCCATTTGTTGTGAGGTTATCCTCGCCCAGTCGTGATTTAGACTTTAGAGCATGCTGCTTCTTTTGCCAAGTACATGTTTTATCAGATAGGGGGACAGAAGAAGCTAGCAACTTTTTATCTGATTCCGGCGCAAATGGAAGCAATACTACGTAGAGAAAAATTCCAATGCACCCTAGGCAAAACATGGCTAATCCTAAATGGTCCCTAATTTCTCTGCAAGTCTTTGCATACAAATAGTATTTTCATTACTCTAATAGTTGTTTTAAACCAAAAGCCCTCTTTTCTTGCACTTCAACATGGCCGCACACACCATCTGTGTTGGCTGATAGCTTTCATACTGATGGTTCCAGGGCAGAAGCTGTGGGTGATGGAGCTGTCCACGGCACACCCCGACGCACTGATGGTCCCCAATGTGAAGCTGGTGGCCAATATTCACGGCAACGAAGCCGTCGGCAAGGAGCTCCTACTTCATCTCATTCAGGTGGGCTCTCGCTAAGCCAGAACAGACCAGGGAGCAAACATTGATCCACATTTTTATTGTATTTCTTTTAGTTCCTTCATTTATAAGTGTTTTTTGTTTTGTTTGGAAAAACCAAATTTACGCAGAGGGTGGAAAAAATGTAAGTGGAAGGTACCATCCTGACGTGTTCCACCATCCACTTGTTGCAAGAGTGGTTCAAACTGTTCATAACACGGGCTTGTTCCACAGGAGCTGACAACAAAGGTGGGCAACGACGATTATATCACGTGGCTTCTTAACAACACACGAGTTCACCTGTTGCCTAGTCTCAATCCGGACGGATTCAACGCCTCCACCGAAGGGGACTGCGAGGGATCTGGACGGTAACAGTTAATACTTCTCGTGAAGGTCGTGGTATATTTCATATCCACCAGATTGCGCTGGGGGTCACTGTGCGTCTTAACACGATTGCGTAATCAATGAAACCTTACAAAAAAGGGTATCACTTGTGATCATATGTATGATATCAAATGATACAGATTGTATCAATTTATCACTAATGCTTGCCTATTCGACATCGATCGTGGCAATTGGCAAATGGTGAAAGGCCATATTTTAAGTTGTCCAGGGATTCTGCACTGCTAGGTGTGTACTAGGTGCTAGGTCGATGTCATATAACTACACAGTGGGCCAGGTTCTTAAACAGGAAATTCAAATAGGTTCATATTTATCCGCAACGTATGCCCGTCTGTGTGGCACAATGGAATTGTCGCTGCTTCGGTAACGTCAACGGTAGCCACTACCTGGATCGAATCCCCTCGACGGAGGAACCTTTTTACCGTTGGGATACGACATCGAACTTCTACTAGTGGTACCTGGAGGATTTATATATCTCAAAAATGGTGCGGGTAATAAAATGTCTGTTTGGTCGTGCGGATAAAGGCATCGAATTCAATGTTCACGTCAGAATATGTTTGAGGCAACACCGGGTTCAAATCACATATGCGGCACAGCGCAGATACACTCTATTGCCTTTTTTTTTAGGCGTACGGTTCAGTAGCACAAATGCTGTTTGTGCGAGACGTACAAACAGCATTAGTACAAAACTGTCATTAGTGCCACCTGTTGTCAGAAATTGGTACTACACTCTGGACTTGTAATAATTTTTCATATTTAGTCAAGTGTTAAATAGTTTGATGGTAAGAAAATAAAAAGCAGATATGCCGGGAATCGAACGCATTACCTCGGCGTCACAATGTACATCGCTTACCACAGAACCACGCTCCACCGGTCCCCCATATTGGAAATAAACCGACTAAACTGCCGACCATATTACTTTCGCCCGTAGTAACCAAAAGCTCTCTCAATTACCACCATGCCTCTCTTCTTCATAGTTTAGGTAATTTATATTTACTTAACAACTTTACACAGTTAATCAGCTCTCGTGGTTGAGCGGTTACAGTATCTGCTTGCAAAGTGCCAAGGCCCGCGTTCGATTCCCGACATTTTTTTTCTTCATCGTTATCAGTAGCATGGTCAAATATTTAAACGCCATCAAGCGATATGAAAATTCCAATAACAGCGCCGAGAAAAAAGGACTTATTAATGATGTTAATAGTTGCAAATGATGGGCCACCCCTCCAACCTAGCGGCGTTTAGGTACTCCTTGAATACAAGCATTCACCATTTAGCAAGATCTTGAGTGATAATGCAAGCATTACAGTCCGAGTGGAAGAACGCCAGTCGAACTCCGTTGCCTAATCACTGGGCCACCAGGTCCTTTCATTTGTAATCATTTAATATAAAAAACGCCAGATATTTAAACTATTCGAATCACGTATGCGGCAAGACGCAGTTTCACACTTTTGCCATTTTTTTTGGGCGTATTGTTTAGACAGTAGCAAAATTTGCCCGCCAATTTGGTGCGGACGGCTCCTACCATCCAGGCATTGCAGGTAGTCCAGTGTTCACTTTGCCCACTTATTTAAAACAACGAAACAAAAATGTAAACGAAAAGCACTTGCTCAAAACACACTGGAGCACCGGAAAACCAAAACGCGTAACCGGAAACCTGTTATTAGGGTCGAAAGTTTCGGAGCATGATGTGAACACGTCCTCTCTGCTTGAGGACTGGAGAGAGAGAGAGGGAGATAGTTGAGTTGAGTTGAGTTTAATGATCAGTATTTTTTTTTTTTACAGCACAAAACGGTTACAACATGGTTTCACCTTTGTGAATTATACAGTGATATGGTTACATCAATTCAAATCAACAATTTTCTTTTTTTACTTATTATAAGAAATACAGTTCAAATACAAATACAAATACAAATATAGTTTACTTTGTGATTATTTCTGACACAACACAAATGGTTACAAGAGAGAGAGAGAGAGAGAGAGAGAGAGAGAGAGAGAGAGAGAGAGAGAGAGAGAGAGAGAGAGAGAGAGAGAGAGAGAGAGAGAGAGAGAGAGAGAAAGAAATCAGTAATTCCCATTCACTTTCAGAAGCAGCCTGAAAGCACTCTTACATTTGAGTTTCCATTTCAAGAGGCTTCGCTCACTGAAAAATATCACGTTTTGGCACAGAAACCCTTTAATTTTATTCAATTTGAGTAATGTTATTTTAAAACCTGCTTGAAATATGACTGATTGATTGATTGATTGATTTCCTTTATTGGCTTAAATAAAAAAAAAACATTTACAAGCCATGAATCCCGTTAGGGATTGTCAGGATAGTACATAAAAGTAATATTAATAAAATACAGTTATAATAATAATGATAATAATAGTAGTAATAATGATAATAAGAATTCTGGCTCATATCAGTAAAAACGTTTTGTAATATTGAAGACTAATGCAAGGTGTATCTTTCCAGAGTAAACAAGAACGGATATGATTTGAACCGTAACTTTCCTGACCACTTCGAACTAAATAATGTGTCCCGGCAGCCAGAAACAAAGGCCATTCAAGAGTGGCTGCGCTCGCGGAATTTTCTGCTCTCAGGCGGGCTTCATGGAGGAGTAGTGGTTGCCAGCTACCCTTATGACAACATGGACAAAAGCAGTAAGGCCCCAACAGCTTCACATTGGTTGTATTGCCAGTAGAGATAAGATCCTAGAAGATTTCTCTGTGGATCGAGGAAAGTTAGACAAGAGCAAAATCCTATTTGTGATTTCGGTAATTGTTTCCATTGTAAGATAAGCGTAAATCTATGGCTAGGAAAAAAGTCCTTGGAAAAATGTGGAGAGAACCTAATTTGCTAGATTTTTAAACTGTTTCAGTCGAAAAACCTACCACACGAAATGCTCTGAACGAGTTGTTGTTGATGCGGACCGATAAGATGTTAAGTTTTTTCTACACACTTTTCAGTTTGGGAAGCAGCAATCAGGATCTTGAATCAGACCAACAACAACATGACAATCAAAGAAATCTGGAAGATATTTCGTGGTTCGAGAGTTCAATTATCACCTAACACATATTATCACATTTTTTTTGCATCTGCACCTTTAATTTTACAATTTATATTCCACTTTACAATCAAATCTCTTCAGGACAAAGATGCAACTCAGTTGAATGTGATCTTTAAAGCATGATTTTATTCTACAAATGTTTAGCTTTTAGATTCTTCCAAATCTTCATTTTCATTTTTCGTCTTCCCTCGAATGATAAATACACAAACAAAAGAGTCGAGAACAACATGTTATAGCAGACTGAAATTAATCCAAAACCTGACTGTTATGAGGCCTAATGAAATCTTATCTACGTATTTATTTTCAAGATGGGTTCTGCCAAATTTACTGGGTGAACCTCTAGTCTTGCATTCCCACACTTGTTATTAGCTTTTGTTTTATACCACTATTGTAAAGCTTTTTGGGCTGGAATGTGGATGCCATTGATTTTGTTAGTTTGTGTATGCACTTAAGAAATGTACGAACATTTAAAAGGCTTTTTGGTGGTTGTACTGGTATGAGAGGTTAAATAGCAGCTGAACCCCAAATATTGCAGTATGTTCATGGAAGAAACATTGATTAACATATAGCGTTAAAATCTCTTTTGACAGAGCAAAATCATAAATATATATTACAACCGTCTACCCTGGAGCCTAACCCAAACTTCAAAAAGTAAAACTTATTGACTTATGCTTTGTTTGTTTAGAAACAGATCAGCTGCATAAGGAGTCCAAGTCTCCTGACGACGATGTCTTCAGGTACCTGGCTACAGTGTACTCAAAAGCTCACAAAAATATGGAAACGGGCACTGCATGCAGAGGCGGAAAAAATCCCAACCGGCAATACTTTCATAGTGGAATCATCAACGGAGCCAAATGGTATCCGCTGAAAGGTACTTTAGAATATCTCTAAGTTTCGTCAACTCTTTGACCCTGAAGGGTGCCTTTTTTTAGTGACAGTAAATTGAGAACAGGGTTTAAAAGCCAAGACTCATATTTTTACACAATTGAGATGCATTAACTACTTGGCTATGTGTGTTTTGTGTAATGATCATGTACATTTTTTATTTTAGAGTGATGAGTGCCTTCATTTGTTTGATGGATTGAGAATTTGAGCCATCACATATCACCTGACTTTATAAATGTTTGTTTTGAGGGATACTTTGTTGTTGTTGTTTATTTGTTGCCAACTGACAAAATACATTGTTTTTGTATGGGCCATAAGAACTAGATTTAGGAAATGTAACAGTAACTTATAATATAATGTAGTGACTATAAAATATAGTATTTGAAATTAGATAATAGTTTATATTGTAAAGTGACTAAGATTTTTAATAATAATTATAATTGCACAAGAGTTAGGGAAAGTATTAGGGTAGAGGGGCCAGGAGTTCTTTATTAGTAGTGGAGGTGAGGTATTCCTCGAGACTGTAGAAGGGGTTTTGGATGAGGAAGTTTTTAAGGGAAGTGTCAAAGGAGCTGCGTTTGGTGGAGTTTTTGATGTGGGGTGGGAGGTGATTATAAATTTGGGCACAGGTGTGAGAGGGGCAGTGAGTGAAAAGGGTGGTGCGGTGTGGGACAGTGCGAATTTCCTTTCTTTGTCTGGTTTCGTGTGTGTGGATGGAGGAGTTTAGTGGGAATAGGTGGGGGTGGGGGTTGAGAGTTGAGTTGAAAATTGTATGTTCCTGCATGAACTTTTAAATAACCGAGAAGAAAAATCCTAGTCCTGAATAGGTTGGAAAGTAGGAAGACATATAGGTAAGGAGTGCACCATGTGATTTAGGGGGTGCCTAAACAATTGTTTAGGAAGCTGTTTACAAGCTCGCTTCCTGCAGTATAGACAATTGACATGTGTCACTCTGAGTTGGTTGTCCCCGCTGAATTAAAATAGCCAAAACCAGTAATAAATTATCTATTCTTCAATTCTTATCATTTGTCCTGGCTGGACTCAGTGAAGCCAAGAAAATGTTGGGAACTCAACTTGAACAACAACCTTGATAGTGAGATAAAATAAGTAGTTAATACAGGTGAAATAAAAAAATGCCATTTTAAATTTTACCTTTTCTTTAATATTGAGAAAAAAGTGCCATAGAAGTTTGTGTCAAAAAGGAAATATGCTGGAAGTTTTTGACTTATTGTATCCTCTTTGTAACATATATTCGACCTTGTGACATTTTCAGTACACCCGGGTGCACTGAAAATTTTCAGAAATCGTTTTACAATCACTAAAAGTTTGTGCCTTATAATTTTTGCAGTGCCAGTCTTCCCTATGCTGTCAGCAATACGATGTACTTAGAACAGGGATGACAACATGACAAACGACTCTTCTTTATATCACTAATCCATGCAGTTCACAATAATAAACAAAACCTATAAAAATATTTCCATCTCTTAGGTGGCATGCAAGACTACAATTACTTCGAGGGCTGCATGGAGGTGACGCTCGAAGTGAGCTGTTGCAAGTACCCGAGAAACGACATGCTTGAGAGTCTCTGGAGCGACAACAAGAAGGTACCATCAAAACAATTAATCTCTTGGTTACAGTGGCGGCCAGCGAGTAGTTACTTAGATAGGGCACATTTTGGTAGGGCTGTCCCTGGAATAAATGATCTATTTATCTATAATTCCACAAAGCAGAAGACACATTTAGAAAGGCAAATAATTTTCAGGCATTGCTGCACTACTTGGGGCAGGCACAGAGAGGTGTACGAGGAATTGTTCGTGCAGCGGATACAGGCTTGCCCATCGAAGGGGCTCATCTCAAGATTGTCAAACGTGAAGTAGGATTCAGCACGACCAAAAGAGGAGAGTTCTGGAGGATCCTGCTTCAGGGTGACTACCTGTTGCTGGTAAGATGCTGCTCATGTTGCCTTGAAATGCAGTTACCACATCTCAAAACTACATCTCATTTTCGTTATATGTAAATGTGTTTTTTTAGTATTTTATAATATCATAAAACTTTCAAATTTTTTGTGGTTTCATGAAGTGATGACTTCATGAAGTGAAATGATGACTTTGCAGACAAAGTCTTCATGGTTTTATAAATACTTATTAATAACCATCATAAATTAACCACGTTATCAATACCAGGCATTTACAAAATGTTATTTTTAAATTGTGAGTTGTATAACCACAGCTTGCTCTACTTGATTATTGTTTTAATTTTGCAGGTCACTAAGGATGGCTACGAGCCCGAGGAGGTCCCTTTTACAGTCCCGGCTCAGAGTGATGACATGAAGTCCAACCCCGTTGATCTCCAGATCAATCTAAGACCACCCCGCCCATCCACAGTAGACCCTAGTCTTTTGACTTCAGAAGTTTTGGGATCTTCGACAGACGCAATCTCTGCTAACCACCCAACAACGCTTGCAGCCGAAAACACTACACTTATCATTAACGAAAAACATTTCGATAATCAGACATTTACATCTGTGACTACAAACAACGGAGCAAAAACCTTTAGTGTTGCAAAATTGATTCTAGTATTTGGCTTTATCTTTCTAATTCTTTGAACAGTTTGTGTTAAGAAAATACCTCAGACTGTACTGAAATTTAATGCTTCAATTACATTCAACACCATGGCTGTGAATGGAATCAATTTAATTTTGTTTCAGCATGTAGCTTAGTGACAAATTGTTCATTGCTGAAATGAGATGTCAGTTGCACTTGCTTGGTGAAAGAGATATATTAAGAAATGATTTGATAATATAATTCAACTTAAAGGATTTCTCTGATTTGCTCTCTAAGACATGTTTATGGTTTCGAGAACATCAATCTATGAAATATCCAATTAACGGAAAAATGTAAAAAATAGTGGTGCATTGGTTTCGAACCGTTTCTACTTGGCAGCAAGTTCCATGAGTGACGTCAATAGATAGCAACTGTTTGCAGTTGCACTATGCACTCGGTCGGGTTGCCGAGGCTGCTGGCAATAAGTTTGCGTGTAGGTGTGTATATGTGTACTTCACAATCTAATGAAACAATTCGACAGGATCACGCTGCACCAGTTTGACGGCCTCGGCAAGCGGCTACCCGACCGAGCGCATGCTTTCGCGGCAGGTAGTTGCTATCTAATGATGTCACTCAACGAGCTTGTCGCCAAACACAAAATGAGCGAAACCGAGGCCCCACAGTTCTTCAGAGTTCTTCAGAGTTCTTCAGTTCTTCAGTTCTTCAGATAATCCGTAAACGGAATATTTCATTAATTGGTGTCCTTGACTCGAGGGAAATTCTTTTAAGCGAATTAGACTTTAATTGCTATAAAAATAATTGCAAAGCTTATACAGTCATGCAAATCAATCATCAAGTCACTACCATTTCATTTATACGCTTTTGGTATTGTGCCACAAGCATGCTTGTAGCTTTTTTACAAATGAGGGGACTTGACATTGTTTTATGTTTCTTATTGTCATTCAATATCTTATCAAAGATTTCATTGAGATGTATGGTCGGAAAAAATTACTTGGTGCCCTCTATAATTTGCCTGTGATTACTTATTAAACTTTTTTACTTTATTTTACTCCCTTTTTTCTTGTTTTCTTTTGTACAGAATTTTAATTTCACAAAGGCAGGGAATTAGGTGATGTTCTTCCTCTCATCTTTCCTTGCCGCAGCAGTAAGCCCATCGTTGTATTTGGTAGAAGGATGAGTGGAGGGGTGATGGTTCTAGACAAACCTTTTCCTTTTGCTAGGGGCTGAAAAGGTCCTCTGTGAGGGATTTGCACAAGGCAGGATGTGGAAATCACGGTGAATGTTGTTCGTGGCAGGGATTCTGAATTATCAACTCGCATTCAAGTGAAGGAAGTCCACTCACAATTTATTACGTGCAAGTCTGGACGTACTCTTACTTCGAACGCTAGGGATTTAATCAAATTAACCAGATCTGTTGATTTGATTAACCGAGCAAAGAGACGAAAATTTTTAGCAATTTGAAATGGTTGTGAATTATTATGAGATTCAATGCCACTTTGGAAATTCCATTAATACCAACACTTTTTACATGTGTAATTTTATTAAATATTAATTTATTTGAGAAATAGTAAACATCATTATTGCTGGCATGGAAAGGGTCAATGCTCTCTAGCATATTTATATACTGGTTTTTAATTTCTAAAAAAAGTACCTTAAATATAGTAAACCAGCACACAAAAAATATAATAATTACTTTTCAGCACTTTGACTCTTACCAACCATCAGGAAGTTTGATTTTTAATCCCAAATCACTACCAAACTTAAGTTTGCTACTCACTCTTAGACTAAGATCTAACTCTGATCTCTTGATAATTTCACCACCATTGATCTTCTTGCTACTACTTCTCCTGGCACAGTAAATATCAGACTCGTCTGCAACGCTAGCGAAGCCAAAATACTCTTGGAGCACTTGATAAATTGTGCTATTGATTAGAATCATGACAACCCTGCGTGATGGAACCGATACCATTTTCTCCTTCATTTGCGCTTCCTGTTTCTGGGTCATAAAGAATTGGCTGTAGTAGATGTGCTCGTCGTTGGACAGTGAAAGTATAATTTCCTGCATCCACTTGCTAGACATTGAGTCCCTGGAAACAACCAAGCAGACATTGACATCATTGTACACCAAAAAGAGTTTATGCCATTGCATTTAAACCTATCACTTCATTTTGGATTTGCAAGGCCCTCACTCCCCTACAAGTAGACAAACACACCAACTCGACCTTAAAGTATAACCGAGAGGTTCAAGTGTACAATAGGATACCTTGGACTAGCCCATCTGGACAAAATCAACAAAATCATAGGGCATGCTGGACCACAAGAAATTTTGAAAGTTGTGGCAAACCTACCATCGAATCCCCATCTTTCCATAAGGCTACACATACAAACTGCAAGAAAACAAAAGCAAAGCACTCAATCCTACCAAAGAATCTTTTCAAGTTCGTCTGTGATTTTCTCGGCTTCGAGGGTGGTATAAGCTGATGCAGTTGATTTCTCTGACAGGTCCAGCTCGTAGCCAGGCGCATGCTTCAGCTGGTCTCTCAGTGGCACCCTCATGTCGATGTCGACAGGACCGATTACATGGCACTTCAGTGTGATCGTAAACTGCCACGGGACCGGCTTGGGAAATGTTGCGGTGCGGTTGACCTGAACAATAAATATTAACTGGTGAACAAGTGGACTATCCCAAGCAAAGATGCTTCCCAAGAATATAAGTCTACATTTTATATCGTAAATTAATAAAAAAATCCAATAATTAACGATCCAGAAAAAGTGTAAGAAATCTTATAAAAATAATACAAAAATGTGAATGAGAAGAGAACCAAACGGATAGAAATGTCAGAAGTAATGCACTTAGGTAATTCAATATCTACTTAAGGTATGATATGTTTGATATGTGTCGCCAAACGCCTGTATGATATGTATTAAAGAAACATATGTCTCTAAATAACCCTTAATGCACAATTACAACTAATTCACTAATATTGCCAAGATATATTGTTGGACATACAGGCTCTGTCATTCTCTGAGAGCTGATGATGAACTCTCCTTCAAGCTGGCGGCTGGTTTCACGTAACAAGAACATGGAGTTGTCGTAGTTACGCTTCTCAGTCAGGTTGAAGGTCTGTACGCAGAAAGATGCATTGACCATAGCCGGGTGGCCCCCAGTCTTTATGGACATCTTGCAAATCTGTGTCTGGAACGGTTGCAGCAGCCCTTTTGCAGGGCTCACAGTGGCAGAGACGATGTCTTCCAGATGCAGTCTGTGCACACATCAGGGAAGTTTTTGCGTCAAGGTATATTTAGTTTCAAAATATTCTTTAAAGTGTACCAAAATTGACAATTGGCATTATTTTTCAATTACTTTAGCTTGACCTTTAAAGCTTATAAGCTTTATCTTATAAAGACAAGATACTAGCTGGTGAAGCAAGCCATGGGGCAGGCAAGAATAATGAATGTAGAAGAGAAGGAAGGAGAACGCAACTTACCGCAGGTAGTTGCGTTCTCCTTCCTCCTGGATGTTAGAACTATCTAATCAACATCTTTCACTATCAGACATTAACCATCGGTTAGTAGCATTCTCCTCCTTTTCTCTACTCTATAGTTATTATTAAAAAAGTACTACCAAATTGATGGGTGATGCTAATCATTTTTGATGAAAAATGGCAGGTGATGAAAAACCCATGTAAACTATGAAACAATTTTAAAAGACTCTGTATAGATATTTACTCAAGCCACTCGTAGCTGTACAGTTGAGCTGATTGATTCCTGAAGAAGAATATTCTCTCTACTTTGGAGTGAGTCGGTATTGGCCTAGCAATGATGATTTGGTCAATTGAGAAGACTAGGGGTACATCTGGAGCATATATGGTCCCCCCTAATGGAATATTTTGTCGCTTGGTGTACAGGAGCGAGTCGACAGCACCGTTGCCACGCACTCGAATTTCCGTCGTCTTTGCTCCAAGTCGAACAGGCACGATTACCTGGAAGAAAACAATTTCACATCACATTAGAGACATGTAACCAACTAATTTGAAAGTGCTCTACAAACAATTTTACATTTTAATTCAGTGTTTTCATGTTAGTCCTGTACTTTTCACAGCTTTTAACGGCTTGGAAAGGAATTCTATTGTTTAATTAATTGGCAAGAACAGACAAGAGCAGACTATATTGTCTTTCTTTAATATCCTAGGTAGGTAATTGATGAATTTTTGTGAACTGGTGCAGTGTTCAGAAGAGCTTATACACCTATGAGCACATACTACGTACTGTAATGAAAATATGTCAGGCAGAATTCAAAATTTACTTGCAATTCTCACATCGATGCTGAATTTGAAAGAAAACCGTTATTCGTCTCGAGAAAGGGCTAGCATGCACTAGCTTTATCTCGTAAGGTTCCATGCAGTATAATGCAAGGTTGGAAAAAGCAAGAAATCTTCTAAACTAAAAACCTCAATGTCTCTATTTGGATTGGATTTCAGGCATATCAACGATATATAGTTTCTTTACGTAAGGTAAATATTAACACGCCTGTAAGACAAGAATTTACATACGTCGTACGCTTGCATTTGAAAGGGATCACACTTGAAGTAGACAGGATGAATGCTTAATGGTTTCACAACAGCTTTTGGGTTCATACATTCAACAACATTTATCTCAAATGGAATGTCGTTGATAGATCTCAGGTGCGCAGTGTATACTTCGTAATCAACATCAGTGAAGCCGTTGTTGTAGAGCCAGAACATGTGCAGCATGGATTGCAGGTCCCCAATGAAAATATTGTCACACTCCATAGATGGCCAGACCATGGAGAGATGGGAATCATCTTTTGGCAGCACCGTTATTAGTGCAAAAATAAGGATCTTGCGGTTGTTGGAGAGCTCCAGCTTGTAGCAGAGCTCGTGTGAGCCTTCCACCGTGTACTGTACATGCCATGTCCATGTTTGAATATGTCCCACCTGAAGGAAAATGTAAACATTGATTACAATATGCAATAAAATAGTTTCATATTTTGATACCAGTCTATGCAATGCAGAATCTGTTTGAAGGTTTTGTTGGATGAAGAAAGTGAGCCTTTTTTTATACTGACCACACAGCTGGACGGATTAGGATGACATTTTTGTAAATATTTACCACCGGCATTAATTTGCTATTTGTAAATTAGAAAATAAATTAATTAATAAATTAATTAACATTTGTAAACCTTTGTTCTTCATCCTTCAGCATCAATACTGTTAGCCTATTATCATGTAATGTTGAGTAATGTAATTCAAAAGGGTTTGCTTGAAAATGTTGCAGAAATTTTTTGAAATATCCAATAATATACTGAAAACTTGCCTTTAGTTTTCCACTAAGCGGGCTCTCCACAGTGAATAGATCCCGATGCGGACACTCATAGAGCTTTTCCCGGAAGGAGAGTCCTCGACTCCTCTGCACTTGCTGACAGTCACAAAGTTGCTTGCGCTTAAAACTCCATTCAGAGTCTAAATCTCCGTTGTTGTTCAGGAACAGAAAAATATAAAAGTCGTCCGATCCCAAAGGAGCTTCCGGCGGAGTCATATAGACGCAATATGTTGTGTTAGGCATTGATGTCGCTAAAAGTGTGTTAAGTCTGAAAGGAAATCAATTCCTCCCATAAAGTGTAGCCTGCGTCAAACATCGAATCATTGAATGTGGGGACATATGAATAGGATACACTTGTAAAATACTGTCTCTGGATGCATGTTTTGTGAATTTTTATTCAAATTTCTCTAAAATAAAAGATGTGTGATCTCATAGGACGCTTAAGTTTCCTCTCAGTGACTTGACCTTGTAACCAAAAGCCCGCAACCACAGATAGTCAGGTCCCGCCAATAAAACGTAGCAAAGTTTATCAATTCACTTTCTTGCTCACCTTCCGATATGAAGGTTCTGCCAAATCCACTTTTTGGGGCATGATTTGCTGGGTGTGCGGTTTTTCAACTCAACCACCTTCATCTTTGGTAAAATACCTTCGTAATTTATTCTGATAACTTCCTTGGGATTGTCCTCAACCAACTCGTTTGAAGAGAAATCCTCTCGCACTTGGTAAAAAACAACAAACTCTTGGAGCCCTCGCTGACTGGGACACAACTCGACATTGACTTCAACCGATGAGGCTGGTGAAACCGTCTCCCACCTCTCGAAGAGGTCAACGTCGTTGACACAGTCCTCGATGATGATGCCTCGCTGAATGCACGTCAGCTGATAGTGTATTGGACAGACGCCGAAATTGTACAGCCTGAACTTGGCGAGCTTAAAGGCTTCCAGCAAAGAAGGACCGAAGTCTAGTACTCTCGGGAAACCAACGAGGTTTGCTGACTGGCTGTGCTGGTACGTCATGATGGCGGACTCGACAGGCGTGCTGATCGGGTAGCTGCCGTCTTGCAAGGCCACTGCCTCCAGCGTCACCTGCAGCTCGCGAACGCCGGATTCGTGTGGAACGAAGCTCCAGGTCTGCACGACCACTTCGTTGGGCGCAATCAATGTCTCACCGCCTTCCATTGTCACCCTTGTAAGCGATTCGGTGCTACAAAACTTGTATCTGGGGGCAAGCAAACCAAAGAGAAAAATGATTTAGTGACATGACATTTCGTGACATGGTTTGCTTGGAAATAAGGATGCACAATTAGAGTGTGAATTGAATGCACATACAATCTCAGTCCTATCAAGCAGTTGATTATCTCAAATTAAAATAACTGCAACAATTTACATCTTAGCTATTTCTGAATTTTCACATTGATTATAGCCAGCATAAGAAATTTGCCAGTAAACCCCAAAGATTAGATGGGTAGTGGGGTAGGTAGTTTAGATATACGTGCCTGATGCAATGCCTTGTCAGGTTGCGAATTGGGACATCTACGTAACCGACACACTCGGGGTGTGTAGGTGGAAAGTGGATGACGTTCACCGGATTCGTTTCTGTTTTAAGCGCCGGAAACTCGACAAACCCCCTGAATGTGATTTTTTCTTCAAACTGAGGCATTCCATTGAAACAAATCGACCATTGCTCCTCAAAAATTCCTTCACATTTTCCGGATCTCAATTTGACAACCACCAATTGGAATTCTTTGTCAATAAGTCCTTGCTTGGGCCGTACTGAGAAATGTCTAGAAATGCAAAAACTGTTAGTGCAATAACAATGTCGAACTTTAAGAATGTTTTTAACGGTTGTAATTTTTGCTAGCTCAGTTTTGTATCAGATTTATAAAGAGCACACACAATTAGAATAAAAACTGAAATTAAATATTCGCCAAGGATCGACAACGTATTAATGCTTACGAGTTTAAAGGTGGAAGTAAGTTGAACATGACTGGCATGTTTCCAAAGCGTTTTATGATGAATGTGGAATACGATGATAGTAGCGGCACACAAGGTGGCAGGGTGACGACTTGGGGGCTTATCTCGATCTGAGGTATCAACCCGTTTCTACCCTCGGGGAAAGTGTGGCCCATTAGTTTGACCGTCAAGTCAATTGGCATGTTTACTCCCTGATTGCTCTTAAAATCAATTTCATCAACAGGAGCATAGTTCCAAAAGCCAAATCCATTCAATTCTGTTGAGTAAAGAGTGTCTGGTTCCGTTGGTCGGAATCTTGCTTCGAAAACACCAGTCCTAGCAACGGATATGATTTGCTCCTCAGGTGTTATTTGAAATATTTTATCTGGATCTGCAAACGATATGCAATATAAAGTGCCAATTTAAAAGTATTAAATGACAAAATAGCATACTTAAGACATGCATTCATTCTAGCTAGGTATTTTTTAACATTGTGTACCTTTGCACCACTTTAAGAGCACATCCTTCTTTGAAGAGTTCCGAACAGTAAACCGTCTTGGAAGGTCTTCAATTCGAACAGTTGTCATCCCAAAGTCAATGTTCCAAGAGCGTATATTCAGCACAAGTCGTGATTCTTTGTCTGACAGCTCGTGCTCGAAATACCAATCAAAACCATGTTTGATACGGTAGGGTTGTGGTATCGGAACGATGTTTAGATCTCGCCACGCAAGGTTTGAATTGTCGCTTGTACAAATTCCTTCAAGCTTAATTATAATGGGCGACTGAAATTAGGGAAAATTATTATTTCTTTGTTAGTTTAATGCTATACCAATTTAAAGGTGTAAGTTAAAATACTTTAATTCAGAAGTTTGCAAGAGGAAATAAATTTGCTATGAATAATAGCAAAATAACTATGAATGATAGTGATCCCCTTGTAATCAGTTTCAAAACAGGGTATCAATCATGAAATTTGTTGATAAAGATCACGAACGATATCACGGTAAATTCAAGGGTTAATACGCGTTGTTTAAAGAGATAACGTTCGTGATCTATAGAAAAAAAGTTATATTATTCAGCTTTGTCATGTAAAGCATGTTTCCCTTGTTTTATTTTATCAGGTATGACAGTACTAATTATATCATCAAATTTGTAGGAGATAAAATGAAATTTCTACAATGATAATATTTAAATTCTGTAATATGAACCAATCTAAATAACCCCAAAGCACTTCACTCGACGAAAAAATGTGAGCGACCAACATTGGCAAAAAATCAGTACTGGTCCACAAAAGGTTGTTATTATACTAGCATGTTTTTTCTCACCTCTTTTTGTTGCAAGAAAATCAAAAAGAGACTCCAGAAAGGCCCTTCAAATCAACAAACTTTTAATCAAGCCAAAGGCACGGCAAGTATTCCCTTGTTTTTGGGAGGACCACAGGTGCTAGTGTTACCTGATAATGAACCAAGCAAACGAGGTCCTTTGTATAGATCCCAGGGCCAGGAGGGTTGAAGGTGATCCCAACGTATGCAGAACCATGTGGTTTGACATAACCAAGTGGCGGATCTGGCCTGAATACGCTGTTTCGAACATCGGCGTCAATGAAATATTGTGCCAATATATTCGACTCATTTATGAATTCCACTACTTTACGTTTCAACTTCTTTCTGTCTTGGCTGCAGATAAATGTAAGTTTTTGACCTGACGTAGTGAGACATGGTCCTGGAATTTTCAGCACAAATCAGAAATAGTTTTTAATTTAAACTGTTGTTGCCTACCTGCACCTATTCTTTTTGCTATCAGTAAATATTTCAAGTGAAAAATCTTACCAGACTACCAAGAAAAGGATGAACTAACTGACATATTCATGCTATGGGTGCCACAAATAAATTATAGATCATTTTTGCTTCAATATAATATTCTTTTATAATATTCAATAAAATCTGCAAATTCCAATTATCGTACGGGCACATCCTAAACGAGAGCAGGAAAATTTACAACAAGCTACCAGTACCAATTAAAGACGCCAAAGATTGCCTGCCTCTAAAAATAGGCTAGCAATATTCCTTACAGAAAAACAATTTTATAGCCTGGATGAGTTCCTTCCACCTCATCTTGACGGAGTTAGTTAATTGTATCTTTGTACACACTGGAACCTTGACTTGATTTACGACTAGAAAATAGTTGCACAAATTGCAATTCAAAATAAAACAAACTAAATAATATTATAGGCCCACCTCTGCTTTTGCCTCTGACAGCAAGCTTCAAGCAAATTCCTTCCGAATCAAATATGTTAAAGTAATCGATGTTGATGGTGAATGGTATTTGAGGAAAATATTTTAACTGAAAGGTAAAACACTCTTCTGGGGGAACAACAGTAGCCGTAGACGTAACTTCTATGAAGTTGTCTTCTGAACGAGCAGCTGGGTCCCGTTTTACTTTGTACACTTGGTTTCTCTGAAAGTTTGGCAAGATAATTTTTTTAATTAATTCATTAAATAGAGGTATAAGCAAAGAACTCAAATGTGAACTTTATTGTTATTAAATCAATTTATTGCATTTGTTAGTCTTAATATTGTAATGGCACGAGGAAAATTATTTTTGCATGAACAAAAAACAAAAAAATGCCATTAAGTCAAAAGCAACAGCCCAAAAATATTGCTTGGGTTCTGTGTTATTTTTTTTTTATTAATACCTAATTACGATTGCTGAATGGTAATGGGTGTTCTGAAGCCTACTGTCACAGCAAAATTGTAAACGTATATTGGCCCCATTTCATCTACCAGACTTAGCTGGACGCCTACTGGAACGTCCAGTCAGTTTCAGAATTTTACCTATATTACCTTCTCTATAAAATTATTTAAAATATGTGTTTTTTTACAATCATACCAAAGTTTTTGTTTTGGGCTGTCTTTTGTGACCTAATTAGCCTAGCAGCCACCCACCAGAGCACAGAGCAGGATTACAAGTGTGTATGAAGATGTCGAGTCAATATCAAAATGCGGCAACAACATGAAACTCGTAGCTGAATTCTAAATATTTTTCTATCGATCAAGACAAGATCCCCCCCCCAACCTTGTCCCCCCCCCCCATGCACCCAGCTAACTGTCAAATAAGTTAATGCTCTTGTTTTCATAATCTGGCAAAATAATCCAGTATAAAAAATACTGTCAACAATCCAAGAATGGATTAAACAATCCAAAGGACTTCTTGATTTCACCAAATACCAGGTGTTAGAATTGGAATACTACCTAATAAAAAAGATTTTTTTTTGTCGAAATCAGAATCTGAAATTGTATTCTTAAACTGACGGAATTGCAATCGGAAAGCTTATTTTTCAATATAAGGAATTGAAATAGCGTTCCTCTTAAAATTTGGAATCAACATCCTAATTTTCCTTCTTAAAATTTGAAATTAACGATAGATTTCTTACGACTTGAGACATAGAACCGGAATTTTCATTCGGAAGGATTCTGATCCCTTCTTTCATACCTGAACTCAAAAAAGAAGTAGAGAAAAATATGTTACAATTCAACTTTACCTCAAGAGTACCAAGACTATATCTTTTCTAGAAATCTATTTTAATAACCGATTCCTTGTTTGTTTTTTTCTCACCGATGAATGATTTTTTAACTCCAAAGTTTTGTTATGAGTACTTCCATTTGGAACAGCACCAAAATCAAAGTATGTCAAATCCAGATTCTCATTTTGAAGGCTGATGTTGATGCTGTTTTCTCTGTGAGTGATTTGTAATGATTTACTGGCAGTGCTTGTTGATATCGTATCATTTTGTGAATAATCAAAAGCTTCAGAAAAGTTCACAAAAGTATCTGGCATTTTGTCAAAGTCACCAAACTGCCAACAAAAACATTGACAGCTACGAAAAACTGCCTTCTAAATACACCACTGAGTACAAGTTTTGTTTCAGGTTCAAGGAATGTTTCTTGAGGTCCATGGTGGCAATTGTGTAAAACTGTCAAAAGAAGTTGTGTGAAACAAAAAAGTATTACATAAAAAATGTAAGTATTAAGTAGAATAGAGCAGTGTGTTACCACACAATATTTTGTCTCTGTTCGTTGATTTCAATAGTTTGGGCAAAGACAATTGCGAACATAAAATGTACAATGCTAGTTGATTTCTGAAATATGACCAAAACTACAGTTCCTAGAAACATTTTAGTGGGAAACAAAATCCAACGAGCACTAGCTAAACCATGCTGGTTTATGACGAAAAGTAATTTAATTACAGATTTCGATACAACTTTGCAATAACAGGTCATAATCCCAAACACAAAATGTACAACATTAATCCTTTATAAATAGAGATAAGGTACATAAAATCAACAATATACATATGTGATAGTGGTTCATTGAATATATCATTCGCCAAAAGCCACTAAACATTAATATACAAGATAAGCTTTTCATTTGTCTTAAGCTGTACTCAAGTTCTTCTTGACACCTTTGGGAATGTTATTTCTGATCTTGACAATCTCAGAGTGGAGGAAGGTGGAAGTACAATGAATGTCTACGATATTCAGTAAGGCTGTAGGAAGTTTTGCTGCTGTTTCTAATTAATTTAAAGTGAAGGTGGGTCACACACAACTTTTCACCCCAAGCAAGGTTTGGCAGATTGGTCCAAGAGTTTCTGCAAAGAAAAGTTGGCCAGCACTTCTTGATTTTTCCAGATGATTTCCATTTCACCATTCAATGGAGCTGTGGGAGTACCTAAATCTCCCCTCAAGACATCTGCCAGGAGAATAGGTTTACAAAATGAAGTGAAGATGCAAAAAGATGTCAAATAAGAAAGTTTGCTGCACCTTTGGTGTATCAAGCTGAAATTTTTACTATGTGTTTATAACACCTCCAAGAGGTTTACCAATAGATTAACAACCCAGAAAATACCTATGGAACACTCCCAAAAACAGGGTCAAAGTCAAAATTTTGTAAAATTTTGCAAAATTGATAGGAATCCCAGTTTGTTCACAGTTACGTTATCGCTTCGCAATACATTTTTTTTTTTGTGTTTTTGATAGTGAAAATTTGCAAAAATTACACCAAAAATCTCACTAAAACAAAATACGCACGCCAAAGTTAGCTGTGTGTTTCAGGTTTTGGATCACCGCAAACTTTAATTAGTACCACTCGAAAAATCTACTCTTTAGCTATTAGGAAAAAATTAAAATATACAAAGTGTAAAATGCATAACAGAGTTCTGTTCAAAGAAGCGGCTGTGTTATATAGCCAATCAGAAGACGGGTTTTGTTTGTTACCGGTCTGATAATTACTTCACATGCCACTGAAAAACCATACGCAATCTACAGTAGCTTAAAACGTGGGACTCGAATAGCATTGAAATGAGGGTCAAAATTTTCAGTTATTATATGAAGTGAAATTAAATTTCAGACTAAGTTTTGACTAAGTGACCGATCTGAAAGAAAAAAAGCATCACGATAAAGGTAATAATAAAGGTCCAGTCAACGCCGTACTCATAAATACAATTATTTCTCACAGCACAAAACATGGGCAGCAAATTTTATAGTAAGCACAGTTTTCTAGCCAATTGCCAATTGCTTTGTTTGAAATCTAGTGAATTACAAGCCACATTCAGCAAAAAATACTCACCAAAAGTATAATTTTCTCCGCACTAAGACGCGACCGCTATCGGGGTGGGTACAGCCTTCTTTCCTTGTGGCTAAAACACAAACTTGCTTCAATTAGGAGGAAGGATAAAAAACAAAATTTGTGCTTCATACAACGTTTATACACTTCAACAAAAGTGAAAATATAAAGTAAGGAACACTATGTACCTTTCTTTCACCATTGTTTCAAAATTGGCCAAACTCATAATCACACATTTAACTACTTAGTCCAAACTTCAGAAAGGGCATATCAAAATTGTCAACTATACAAAGTATTAGCAAAAAAAATGTATGAAAACATGAATCAGACAAAACCCTCCATAGGGACCTCAACTAACTTTCAAATGTGGAAATTCTAGAAATTTCTCGACAAGTGAACCACAAGGCGCCAATTTTACTCTCCAGCAAGTTCTCCTACTCTCCACAACAAAAATCCAGTCTCTCAGCACCCTTTATTCACATTTTAAAACAGAACATGTTGTACCATGTCATCAACACAGCCCTGGAGTAATGAATTTAGAAAGAAGTAAATTGCACTTTAAACTCCCAACACGACAGCAAAATAAGTGAGAATACATACCATGACGTAGACATGTGTGGGCAGTGCTCGCTGCAGCAGGTCTTCAAGTTGCGCGGGACGCAGCCCGGCTTCGGGCCGATCGGCTACGGCCAGTCGCAACCTCGGCAGCTGAACGTGTCCGGAGAGCAGGGGGTACAACTTGTAGTGCAGCACACGCTCCGACTCAGGGATCAGGCGCATTTGCGTCTGTGTCATTCAGGGAGAAAGCAATCGTTTTAGGTACCGAACTTTTATATCTTCTAAAATTCTTTATAATAATAATATGATAATATAAATATTCTAATATCCTACGTCTTTTACATATTCTTTTGATATTTATGTATATATTAATTTATGTTAATTAATTTATATAATTAATTATTTGTTTATTAATTATTTTAATACATTAAAAAAAAAATTTGTTTGTAGGCAAATTGATGTAAATTCAACAGACATTAAACAAGTGACTTCAAAATTATTTCTTATCATCTGTGAGATATTTTGTGATGTACTAAGGATCTATTTGCTATAAATATTGAATGATCACTATATTCTATTCTCATACCAAACTTATTTAGTATTTTCAGCACTAATTCTTTCCTTTTCCCACTTTCTTGGTTGTTATCCCAGTTTCTTGTTGCACGAGAGATCTTCACTGTACCTGTTTGTGCCCGGCAAACATGAACGCATCACTGGGCTCCATAGCAAGGTCGAGTTCTAGCAGCTTGTGCGTGTGATTGCGCAGTCGGTAAGAGACTGCCATCGGCGTGCGTACCCATCCATGCGCTGGCAGCGCCATCTGTACGCCCAGTGCAGCTGGCTCCACGCACAGTGTGGGCAGAGTCACACTGCTGCTAGTCACCTGGCCACGTCCATCCTCTCTGCAGAAATCATAAAATTGTATCACGAAAATTGTAATTGTCCACAATTTTGAAAAAAATTCATAGTTTTATTTGAACTGTGTGGAGAATAACCTTTTGCAAGACAGTTTCCTGTATATTGTGTTTTTCTGTTTTTTCTAAACTGGTCAATGGTCATTGTGAAATGGGATTTCCCAAGCTATTAAAACCAGGGAAGTGTAAGGATGGCATTACAATATTAACAATTACAGGTTGAAAAAACCACAAGTTGCAAGTGTGATCAAAGATTATTAAAAGGAAAAAGCAAAGCAAAAACAAATGGCATGGGCAATGTCAGGTGGTTGAAAATTGCCCCAATGGAGGGACCTTTCTTCCCACACAAAGTTGAGACATTGCTTTCATTTGTCCACCGACCTCCTCCACAGCAATGTGTAGACCCCAAGTGCTAGCGGTTGCTCGGAGGGAGAGTTGACGACGGCGCACACGGCTTCTGCCCCCGTTTCGCCCGACTTTAGAGTCAGCCCACGGAGCTGCGAAGGAGTGTCGGGATCCACTGGCCGGACCTGGCCAGCCTGCAGCCGAGCAAACAAAGCACACTTAACTCACTGGCCGGTAGATTGTCGAATTTATGTACAATTTTTTTCCTGTAAATTAAATACACGGCTAGGTAGTCTTTTATTACTAATGTTTTAACAGGCAATCATGGACGTCATTCAAAAGTAGCCATGTGTATAGAGGTTTCAGCCTCCCACCTAAAGCTCTGAAGTGTTGCTGAAGTGTAATACCACATTGGTATTATTGCACTGTACATTGCACAAATATATTTGAAATGCTCAAAGTAGTGAATGAGCTAGGTTTAATTTTTAAAATAAATCTTTCACTCACAGAATTCGACATAACTATAAAGGTCTTACTCCATCAAGACCTCCCAATAAAGCTCACCAGTTCTACCCCCGAATTGTTGATAACGAGCGGGAAGGGAGAGACACAAGTGACGAAGGGCATCACGAGGAACGGCTCGTGTGCAAACGCTTTGGCGATCGGCTCAAACTTAAGCGAGAAGAACTTGGCCGAAACGTCGAAGGGCTTCACCACAGGCACGGTCACCACCTCCTGCTTGCTGCATGAACTGGCTACTCCTTTCACGTTAACAGTGTAGTCAACCTGAAGACCAAGGACAATCCAAGGTTAGTTGGATACAATTTGATGCATAACTTTATCGTTTTGACATGTTTAATTGATTTACAGTGTCATATAAAAACTATTTTTTATTTTGACTGTAGAATTTATTGCATTTGTGAATGACTGGGAGCTAGTCTACACCTTACTTTGATGGTCAAGTTGCGATCTCCAGTCTTATGGGCTCTCAGATAAAATGTTCTCTCAGTGGACTCATTCTTGTCCAAATCCAGAAGGGTCAGCTGCATCGGAAGCGATACCAAGTCCCCGTTGACGTCTTCACAGAGTTGAGCTAGAACCAGACAATACATATTGAATCATTGATTTGTGGTGTTCAACGACACACTGTTTTGACATTCGGCTATGCTGCACTAGTCGAATGGGGTCGGTAAATGAGAGGATGATGAGGATGATGAGGATGATGAGGATGATGATGAACCTAACCTAGCTTAGAAGAGAGGAGTGGAAACCCGGTACCGGCACGTAGCCTACTCCTGTCGAAGAGCACCAAGGGGACCACCGGCTTAACGTCCCTTCCGAAGGATGGTTGCAACTCGAACAGCAGGATTCCTCCACAAATCCATGCTGTTGAGAGGTTGATAAGCAAGGCAAATGAAGTTGCTGTAATAACTTTCATCTCTTTAACCTCTATCCCAAACAGAACTGGTCATGTGTATGATGGTCACCCATCCAATACCTGATCTAGCACAGAGTTACTTAACTTCGGTGATCTCTCGAGAACCGGTGTTTTCAAAACGCCAAACCGTTGGGTGACAAAACTTATAAGTGAACAAGAAGCTTTGGTTAAAGTAATATTAAAAAGGGTCAAGTGCTGGAGACAAATCAGAACACTTGAAATTTGAAGCAAGGCTAACAACTATTGGCATAGTTCGTAAAAAAATTGAGCAAATAAAGTACTTTTAAAATAAAAAGTAAACAGACTATTCAGATAAATGACTAACCAATTACTGGAAAAGAATATCTTTCTATTAGGTGGTAGGAACTAAGTACTGACTGGCTTGCTCGATGGCAGGGTCTTCCGCACTGGGCTGCAAACTGATTACGACCCCCAGGCCTACAAGAGGACCAGCCTCCAGGTTTTCAAGTGCCAGCGTGATGGGGTACCACTCGCCCAGCAGTGCAGGGTGGGCGTGTCTCACTGATAGACCCAGGCCAGACGCACGGGCCACCAGGTGAGTGCTTGCTCTCGCCTCTACACTGTCAAAGTCTGCGCCGTCCCAATGCCTGCAATCGTGAACCTTCGTTTACATTTCCAATCTTAAAAGAGGAGCACAGCAATTTGTTTGTATCATTAAACATTTATCACTAGGATTCTGGTTCCTGGTTTGAAATGGTTACAAGCAGAGACTAAATGATTGATAATCTGCCCAGCTGTTAGGCTGAGCGTCGCTGGGAATTATGGTTAACACAACATATCCCTGGAGCATCCATACACACCAAAATGTGCTATCTCTCTCTTTTTTGGTCTCCTGGGCCTAGTCTTTATAAGATCAGCTCCACACACAGAAAAGAAAAATATGCGCACTCATTCGTTATTCATTCAAACTCCATATCTACGGTTGATCCAAGTTGTATCTAGGTGTTGCATCAAAATTTGGTTAACTGGAACAATTTTTTTGCAATCAAAACAGGATTAAAGAACATATAGTAATTGGGGAACCTGACCAAAAGAACTGGATGTAAGATGCCTGTAAAAATAATCAGCTGTCAAGCAACCGTCAAGAATGCGCTAAAGTGTGCACCTGAATAGTTGTAGGAGCTGCATGGCCGAGTCAGGAGCAGCTGTCTCGGCACCGGCTCCCGCAAAGCGCATGACGACTGCTCGGCCGCCCCCGGCAGCCGGTCCTAGTCGCAGCAGGATCGAGCCCAGCTGCAGCTCTTGGCCAAGGTCACGTGGCTGCACAAACGATGAATTTTTTTTACTTTTTACTGTCTGTATCTATTTTTTTTTGTAGATATTTTTCTTGCCTATTAAGCGATAAAAACTGGTTAAGGTAATGGTAACAAAGGTTGGGACTAAGTTGCCACCAGGAGCGCTTAATTAGAGTTAATTCTTTTCATAGGTCCTTTCGTTTGAGTAACCAGAACAGTCCTGGACAGTCCTGGACTAGTTCTGTACTTATTCGTTTGAGATCAGGTAGAAAAAACATGGCGGCCGTAGTTATTCGTTTGAGTTGCGAACACTTACCGACTAGTACGGCGGTGTAGCTTTGGACAGGTCTCTAAAATGGCGGAGTATTTGACGTAGCTTTTAAAAGAATGAGCTAAACCAATTACATGTTGTGATATTTTATTGGTTTTGCTCCGTGTTGAAGAGGTTTGCGGTCCTAAAAACAGCCTACACAACCAACCGAAAAAAACCATGCAACCATGCAAAAAAAAACCATGCAAAAAAATAGAAATCCAACAAAAAAAAAAAACAGCTCTCCATCTCTTGCAGGAGTCCAGGAAAGCGGGTACAAATAGATGCAACTTATAGGCACATTGTTCCCGAATTTCTGTATTTTTTTTGCTTCGTAACTTCGAATAATATTGGTATATATAATAATAATGGTATATATTCAACATACCTCTTAGAACACATATATATGGAAAAGGCAGATGTTCTCCTAATTAAAGGGCATTTTAATACCGCAGTAATCCGCATTGGTTGGGCTAGAACTTATAAGAGTCTGTGGCCAGTGCAAACTTTATTCTCAAACAACTTGAGTGAATTTCAAACTCTGAATACTCACGCTTGGCGTAAACTGCACAAGGAAACGCTTGACGTCACCGTCGTTGAACAGCAACGTGGGGTCGCCTGGGCCCGACTCGCACACTGCAAACTCGGAGACATGACTAGGGTTTGTCACGGCCACGGCCAGACGGCTGAACTGCAGCGGCAGCAGGCACCGACTCCTGCCGACACAATCGTGACAGTTTTATCCGAAAGTGAAGCTAAAACAACCCATCCAACCACTCTAGAGGTTAGTGACTTAAAAGCTCACTGAGGCTTATATAGGCTGTAGAGAGTTGAGACTTTGTGATTTCTTCTTTCCTCTTACTAAGTTCATAAACCAGCCATTTGGCACACCTACCTTTTATATAACTAAAGTACCATGATACTGTCATTTTAAAGTCAGTCTCCAGTGTCAAAAAAGCCCAACAGTTCTGTACAATGCACCGTAAAAATAAAGTGTGGGATGTATGCATTTTTATTATTTTCAATTAAAGCAATGCTTAGGGGTTTTTTTTAGTAACCAGTGTTGAGCAGTGAGTGGTTTCAAAAAGTAAAACAATAAAGATAGGTGTTTGACGATCGGTTGAAAAAAATTATTACAAAAAAAACATATGCGGTTGCGAATCTTTGGCTAAATATTAGCAGCCACAGCCGGTCAAGCTTTGAAAACAGTTTGGCGTACCTCACGAAGACCTGTATGGTGACACTCTGGTCGACTTGGAATGCAGCCTGTGTGAAGCGAGCCCTAGCCTGGACGCACGCCGCTAACCCAGTTATGTCCAGCTCGAGCTCGGCACCGGATTGCGCGGCCCACGCGGTCTGCGCAAGCGCCGCCTGTGCCGTCGTTGTGCCGGGCTCAGGCCCTGGGACTGACAGAGCCAACACACGCTGCAGGTTGGCGTAGATTCGGTGCTTCTCGGTCTCGGAGAGAGCAGTGTGTGGCCCTGTAAAGAACAGGTTTTGTTCAAAAGTCGAACTATTGGGATTTTAATTTGTGAAACCAGCAAAAAGCCTAAAAGAGTCTGACTCCTAACAACATAGGATCATATGTCAGGCATTTGTTTGCCTTAGTATATTCTTGTAAAGATTTGATGTTGTAGGGCATATTTACAAGAGTGATGAGGGCAAATACAGCTCCAAATAAACACTTAAACTGGGTGATAATTTTGACAAATTGAACATGGGATATTTATCACACAATTTCTGTGCATGTAGCAAACAAAACCCTCACGTTTCACTTTGTGCTTTTTTCCTACAGCAGCTGTGGCAAAATACTATGTAGTGCCAACTAAGGCTCACCTAAAGCTTCCAGCGCAATGAGAACGTAATCCTGCACGCTGGCAGAAAGGTATGCGCAGGCCAGCGCACGAGTGAGGACGCTGGAGATAAGGTGCCACCAGCGCTCACCACGGTAGTCCCAAAGCATGTGAGTCAGCAAACTGTGGGGAAACAAAACGTGCCGGTCATCCAATCGGAAATTGTGAGAAAATTTTGCAGAAATTTCAAGGAAACGTTGTCTGTTGACCAGGGGCTTAAAGGCGCCTTGATTTTATTTAGATAACACTACTTGATTGCTAATTAAATAAGAAAAATTCGTGTTGTTTTGTTTTAATTATCAGACTGCAGTGCAATCCACAAAATCAAATGATTTTGGATTTACTACGTGGTTATGGTTATTAAGAATCTGCTGCCGATATTTTTTGCTAGACAGCTATCAAATTAATAACTATGGAAGACTTGGAGTCGTACTGACGTGAGAGCTTTGCCGAAGTCATTGGAGGCGAAGTACTCGTCGGCCATGAGAACGATGAGCTGTCGTCGCATGCGCGGACAACGGTACGTCTTGAACTGCGAGATTGCGTTGCCCAGGAGACCGATGATCTCCACCTGCAATCAGAAAACATGTACCAATCCTGAGACTGGCCAATTTCAACTGCTTTATACACCTGAATTGCAGCAGGCGGTTTGCCCCTTGAAAGTGGCTGACTAGCTTACCGAGTGGTTCGTTTTGTTCAGCTCGTTGAACTGCAGGGCGCGGATGGCAAGTTGTTCTCGCGCTGGGTCTGGGGGTTCGGCACTCAGCTTGCCGGGTCGCCACGGCCGCTGCCCAAAGAACTCCAATGCCTCCAATCCGGCCAGTGGATCGGGGTCTGGGTATGCTCCTGGGTCCTGAGGAAAGCACTCGGATCAGTTGCGCAATAGCCACTGACAATGTTATCATGATGTTTGTAGAATCAGAGCTGTTCAGTAGAAGTTGGTACGAAGATCTTGGAGATACCTACGAAGCTAAGCAACACTGCGCTGGGTCAGGTATTGGATGGGTGACCATCATACACATGACCAATTCTGTTCGTAATAGAGGTTGGAGGGATGAAAGTTAGTACAACAACTTCATTCGCCTTGATTATCAATCTCTCGACAGCATGGATTTGTGGAGGAATCCTGCTGTTCGCGTTGCAACGTCCTTCGGAAGGGACGTGTATCTGGTGGTCCCCTTGGTGCTCTTCGACAGGAGTAGGCTACGTGTCGGCACCGGGTTTCCTCTCCTCCCTTCTAGGCTAGGTTAGATCCATCATCATCATCCTCATCATCATCCACTCATTCACTGACGCCATTAGACCAGTGCCACTGGGCCAGTTGTCAAAACAGTGTGTCGTTAAACACCACAAATCAATCAATCAATGGAGATACCTAAAAGTTCTTGTGGGTTAGAGTAATCACAGTCAAGCTTCATGGACAATGTACTTGGCCCGGTATTCATGTATTTGTTATCAATGGGTGAAATTAAGTCAAACTAAATATTTTTCTCCCTCTTAGTATGAAAAATAAAATGTGTGGAATTTGGATTATGAAATATGGAAAATATAAGACTTGAAAATTTGGAAATCAGAAAAGTCCTCCAATATGGTAACAATAGAGCCAGACAAAATGCACATCATGTCTGTAAGATATCCTCATTCCCCCGACAAAGTCTACAAAAATAACTCTAATTCATTCCCATTAACCTCATAGATAACAATTGATTCTTGTAAAAAGTGAACTATATGAGATTATTGGTAAAGCACGATATCAGTTCCTGGTGGTGGCTAACCACGACAAACGCTGGTGGAATGAAAACAAACAAAGGCCCGCTCACAACGTAAAACAATGCCACCTTTGAGCCCACATCAAGTAGTAGGAGGGGTCGGGCACAATCGGTCACCTCCTCAAAGTGTGATTCTGCGAAGGGAACTTGTCTCAAGACGTTTGAAGTTGTTACCTTGATTTGTGCAGCGGCAAGCTTGCGATCGGTGGCGTGCGAGGCTGCCTGCTGGTAGAAGTACCCTGGATGTTGGGTCTGCAAAGCTGGAAGTCCCAGCCGAATGGCTTCGTCGAACACATCCGCAAACCCAGAGTACTGCTTGGCCAGCCAAGCATGGTGCTCGAACAAAAGATCCTGTACATATGAAAACCAGTCTACAGGGCCTAGCTATAAATGTCCTAGTCAAAGTTTTTCGAGTGATTATTGATGAGCAAAGCGGGCGGAGAAAAATCATCAATTTCACTAACTCCCGAAAAAGATCACTTAAGAGTGTGTTTTTTGTTAAGTTTTTTCACGTTTTTGTTTGCGGTCCGATTTGAATGCCTGCTCCAATTTGAAAAAAATGTTCAGGGCATATTTTTGTGTTCTCAACTTAGACCCCCTGCATTTTTCAGCAAAATTGGTCAAATAGTTTTAAAACTATTAAAAATTTACAACATTTCCCAGATTTTTAAAAACATTTGGAG
Source organism: Protonemura montana (assembly GCA_947568835.1). Taxonomy (NCBI): domain Eukaryota; kingdom Metazoa; phylum Arthropoda; class Insecta; order Plecoptera; family Nemouridae; genus Protonemura; species Protonemura montana. The sequence continues at coordinate 27,433,469 of OX387602.1, read as the reverse complement.
TTGCTGTAGTGTTAAATATTATTTCACCAAACTTTGCAAAGATCTGAAGTACATCAAAATTAAGTAGTTGCAAAGTTTTTGAGCCTTTATGTGTTTTCTTTCTCTTTTTATTCACAAATTTCCGACTTAATTTTGGCTGTTGCTATGGTAAAAAATGTGTAACAAGTGCTTGACAACTGTTTGAAAAATGATAACGTCACCACAGCCTTCTGTTATGTCCCATCTGGCAATAAATTAATCATCCTGGTGGCCAAAACTCGGTTCAAATATTAATCTAGATTTGTTTTTCAGTTACTTGAGACGCTAGAGTTTAAAATTTTCAAGTAGAAAAATTGGGTTGTAAACATTGTGTTGTATTTGTCATTTATTTCCTGTTGATCCCCTCCGTGGGTGAATCATCATGGGTGTATTTTTTGTGAACTTTGTGAAATTTTGTGAACCTAAAATATTGCTATGCTCATCTAACAACACAACTCAAATTATGTCTGCAAAGCCCTAGTTAACATGCATGAGTCTAAAGAATGTTTTCTTGTCGGTGAGTAGGATTTCATCAGAGCACTTCAAAAAGTATAGCAGAAAAAAATACATTTAAAACTAATAAGAAATTGTTTAGCTGTAGGATCACTAAGAATTTTTTATTGCTTCATCTGCACGGGCATCATTCCTCAAGTAAATTGGTAAAATTTCTACTTGGCCCATGGGTAGAAGCAGTATCTACAACATCACACCTAATAAAAGAAATACTGTGTAATTTTAGGCTCACTGGTGGCTCATATCTTCTACTATCACACTAAGGTGGGCGGAAGTGAAAAGCTAGCCAAACCTTGGAGCCGACGCGGCTGCGGTAGTGATCAACGTGTTTGCGGAACTGAGCGATGGCGTCTCGCGGAAGATTAAGCTGAAACATTAGCTTGCACAGCTTGTAGTTGACAAAGCCGGCTGCAGTCTTGATTTCCAGTGCATTGGTGTCGACCATGCGGAGTTCCAGCAGGTAGCCGTACGCCAGGGAGTAGTGCCTGGAAACATACGATTATCTTACTCCAACTGCTTGTTCACAATAATGACAAGTAAGTGTAAAATTTTGCTTTTATTTCTTTATTGATTTCAAAATAATAAAGCATTTGTTATTAATCTATTTTCAGTTTTTTTGCCTATGGTCAGAGTAAGCAAAGGCACCCAAATGGGCCATGAGATTAGATAAACAGATAGGTTATAACAGTATCTTTGATCTAAACAATGAAAAATAAAAGCAAAAGGAGACGGTTGAATCATAAGAAAAGTACTTACTTGTGAGCTGTATGACCGTCTTGCTTTAATTCGTTCAAAAATCCTACTTTGAATTGGTGTCGAACAAAAAGATATTGGTGAGTAGTCTTATTCAAAGACTCTCTGTGAGCCTTGATGTTTCGTGCCTCATGGTGGTAATAATTCTGAGCAAGGTCGTAGATTGCATTCTCTAAGCGGAGGGTGTAGCCAAGAAGGTGGTCACCCAGAGGGAGGACAAAGAGTGACTTTGGGCTAATTTCACAGATTGTACACAGAGCTGTGGCTCTGTCGGCTGCTAGCATATCTTCTCCGCTGGGTAGTGGAGCTAGTTGCTGGACTAATATAATCGCTATTCTTGTGTTTCGTCCTTCTAACGCAGTTCTAACGGCAGAAACTTTTGAAGCGCAATCTAGTCTCTTCTCGTTCCACTGAGGATCGTTCCAGTCCAATTCATAGAATAGAACGACCACAGCAGGCAACTCATTTAGATGTTTGTTCATCCAGTTTCTTTTCAAGATGCCTTTGGGAATGTACCAGTCATATGTGGTCCTCTGCAATCAATAGTTTATATTTGTAAGTAGCCTTCCTATACCAAATCAAGTTCTATTTTGGTATGTAACATAAATTAAATATCATACCCCAGAGTCATGTCTTACCTTTGATTTGGGTAAAGGAAACTGATCAGTAGACGATAACATTTTAAATTGAACCGGTGCACGGTCCGGTCGTCGGTTATTGCTGAACGCATCCCAAATGGCTCGATGTGATGCACTTGATTTTATGTCTAGACCAGTTAGACCTATTAGTGCCACAGGCCTGCAGCATAGCTCGAAAGGAAAGTCAAAGGAATCCAGCGCAATATTTGCCATGTTGTTAGATTCCTACAAAGGAACATTTATTCAGTAACAGCATCGAACATTTTATAGGCTTGTCGTAACAGCTTTAGGTAAATTATAGGTAGATGCCAGGTGTCAAACGTCAACCAAGACGTATGAATAACCATGTATAACCTAAAATAAGCTATTATTTTTCTATGCTAAAATGTTAAAAGCGCAACAACTAGGTTCATTCAAGATGATTGATAGAAGGGAAAATTGAAGACAGTTAACGAAAACCACAGATTGTTTATTATAAATCGATGCATGAGCTTACCTTAGACTTTAAATCTCAAGCTCAGCACAGACTGCGGGGACTATACACACGACAGTCTAGTGAATAGTATCTTTGGTCTAGTGCGTCTAGTGCGCACGCATGAGTTGAAATTCCAACCATGCCATTATCAGTGCCAGCCAGTGTCGGACAGCCCGGCCGGCTGGATTTTTTTATTTGAATTTCGTGCTTAAGCCCACAAATCAGGGTTCCAAGCATAATTTTGGAAAAATTTCTAAGATCCCTATTGAAGACTTACGGAATAACATTATACGCCTGTCATTCGGGCCTCGCGACACCGACACAAACGGGGCCCCGGTTCAACCCGTTTCAATCGCCTCTCGCTCTTTCAACGCGACACCAAAGTGAATAGTATTTTATAAAACGCACTTGTGTAGCACTTGTAGTACATACAAAGAAACTGCACACTCAGGGGGCCCCCACCTAGTGACGACGCTAGGAATTTTCCTTGGGGTCCCGGGGTAAACCCCAAAAATGCATGGGTCGGCCGCCGAATTGGTTTTTCTTTTAAATGTAAAGTAAAGAAGTCGAAGTAAAGTAGTAAGTGATGTTGGACAAAATTTAGAAGTTACGATAAGCATGGTGGTTGATAATCGAATAAGAATTACATGAATTTCTAAAAAGTAACTTCCAAATTTGCATCGTATGGGTTAGTAAATTATGAGGGTTTGCATTGAGCTAACCACATATTTGCAGTGGAGCTAGACGTCGACCACGCGCCTATTTCACATTAGCAACAATAATTATTGGCGTTTCTACGGGGAAATTAAGATTTTTATTTGTCAGCTACACGGGTCTGGCGGATTTACTCGTGCTTTGCTGTCTACAGATTGTTGCCTGAATGATGACCCCGAGCAAGCCTAAACTCAAATTTGAAGTCTGAGCTGGCTACAGAATGTGTTTAAGAGTGATGTTTCGAACAGCTGTTGTGTCGGTATGTGTGTATCAGTATCTTGAAACAGAACAGTGCCATTGAATTCCATTTGTCATTGAATTAACATTGAAACAATATCCACACTTTCGAGTGTCGCAGTGCTTTGTCGGCGCTGCGTCGAGCCTAGATAGTTTGATCGCTTTGCGCTGTCATCATATTAGCTGTACTCCTACAACACTTCGGGCTTCGAGTGTTGGCATATTATTTTCAGAATGATAAGATCCTATGAAAATACATAGGTACGTTATCGCAGATTTCCGCTTACAAATAAATTTTAACACGTAAAAATAACACATGCTTCTTGAATATAAAAGCAGATAAGAGCAAACCTTTCCGGAAATGAACGATCGATTTACACTATCGCAAAAAAGTGGGTACGCGGGGCTAACGTGAGCTTACGCCAAAAATAACCTCTGCAGTGGGCAGAAAATGTACCTATCGTATTCCAGACAAAGAAATGCACCAGTATGTTTTTGCCCTAGCACAAGCATTTTTCTGAGAAGTAGATAGACGATTTCAAAAAGGCTTTATTTTCAGTAATTCCAAAGGCAATTAATATTGTGTTGTAATATCTTGTTAATATCGTGTATCGTGTTTCTACGATTTCGTAGAGTCCTATAGCCTTGTTGTAAATCATCTATTCTATTTTATGAATCGTCGACGTGTTGACTCTTGTCGACACATTTTCGCTTGTGACAAATAAATGTGAATTTCTTGTTAGTTACTGTCCAGCTCGCAGAAAATTCGTTCCGTCGACTCCGCGTAATATTTTCATTTCATTTTGGCGTGTGTCGTGCTGCCTGAGTTTATTTCGGGGCGCAAAATTTGGGTTTTGCTTCGGGCGTCCAAACCCTACACTCTGCGTACACGACACAATCGTATCTCAAGTCAATACGTCACAGGTGTATAATTTTGGTTTAATTAATTTCAAATTGGCCATTGATCGATCATTGTATCTACACAATCTCCATTCTCCAATGTCGGACTTGGGCGCTGCTACCAGTTTATGTGCATACAACCCTTTAGTATGTATACCTATACACCACCTTGCCTATAAATTCCTTTCCTAAATGGCGGACCCCCCCCCCCCCCCCCCCAGACATCGGCTTTGCGGGGCCCCAAAAGTCGCATTGATGCCGGGGCCTTTTGGAGCCAATCCGACACTGGGCTTAGCTATATAGGAAATGGAATCAGTCCGTATTCTTATGAACCCTTCAAGGTTAATATTCTTCAGCGTTCCATTGACTCGTTGAGAGACACTGATTTGTCTCAAGCTAACTTACATGATCAGCAGTCGTGATAGCAGCCGTGGACGCCATTGCTGTTATCACCTCAATCCACTTCGAAAACCGGTCAGCCAATGAGCCGAGCTTCAGTCGATCGAAAGTACGAGGCGGGGTCGATCGAGCACGTGTTGTGACGTCACTTTGCACAGCGATGCGGCGGTTTCAGGCGATACTCTTCTGTCGGCTACTCGCCTGGTACGAAGAGACAAATTTTCGCCTCGTTTTAGACGATTATTTCAGTTGAAACTTGTCATGGTTGGATTAACCGTACGTATAGGCAGTCCCGTGGCACTCACGCGTACCACGAGTTACTTCAAAATATTCACAGGTAAACTAAATTTCCTAATAACATCATTCGTTCCCAGACCAGTAGTTAATTTCAGGGTGGACGGCGTCCACTAACCCAATTATTTTCTAAATGCCTTATGTTTTAATTTTGCCTTGTCATTGCGCTGTTCTAATTTTCTCAGAATGCAGACGATACACCATTTTATTTTGTACAAACTTGCGGTTTTAAGTTGGACAGAATTCCTTCCGATCCCGTTGTTTCGGGCTAATGTTTTGGTCAAAAGATAAAAATAAATAAACTCAAATTAATCACAAGTGATCTTCACTTGCACCGTCCTCTACAAAAAACTCCCTGGTAATATTAAAAACTCCCCAACTACGTCCTCATTTAACCTTACCCTAAAATCCTATCTTATAGATAATCCATTCTACACCTTACGTGAATACCTCGAAACCTAACCCACTTCACTTCTCTCCTCTCCCTCCCCGCCGCCTTCTACAAACCATGATTTAATTATGTAAAAAATGTGATCTTTGTAAATACTGTATACTGTATATATATATATATAACTGACGATGCCTACAAAATTACTGTGTAAATGTCTATAAGAAAATAAAAAATAAACAAACAAACCCACGAAACCTTTTTTTTAATAGTTTTATTTGTTCATAAAAACTGGACGTAAGCAAAATTTTAGAAATTAGAATTCCTAAAATTATCTGTCTTCTTTTTCTCCTACATTCTTCTTTACAAAAACCAACTTATTCCACACCATTTTGTCCATCCAACGTACCTACTGTCTCTTCTATTTCATTATATTCTGGGTTAAAAATCGTAAGTTTAAAATATGTATACGAATAAAATGTAGGATGAAGATTATGATCATTAGCAAGTTTCATGAAACACATAAAATATAAAACATATAAAACATGGTTCTTCTTTTTATACTATTTTCGCTACTTTGGTAAAGAATATATCAGTTACATTATCAGGCAATCAGTCGCGTTTTGCTCCCAAGCTTTAGATCTAGGCGACAGCAGGAACGTTTATAGTGCAACTACTCTGCGCTGATAAGCAGTCCACATCCTTCCGTTCCCGCCGAGACAGATGAACCCGATCTCGAGTTGACACTCGCTCGCTTCCTCCTGGACGTTCTCACACACGTCCAGGCCATCTCGAGTGCTCCGTCACAATGACCCGGCCAACTGTCGTCGCAGTTTCGCTGCTGGCTGTGATTTTTGTTCTCAGTTCGCCGCTCTCAAACGCACGTGAGTTAAGAAGTGATTTTGTATTCAAAGGCTTCAAACATTTAAATACATAGTCTATGTGATATTCACTAATAATTATGTTTACATATGGATATACCAAAAGATGCATACACTTAAAATCATAACGCCTCCAAGAATTACTTTGAGTTTCCCTCATCGCATTTCGAACCTAGCTCTTTGAATCAACAATAACTTCATTTTGCACTTGGGTTATTTCATTTTCAATATCGGCATACCATTCCCAGACAACATTAAATGTGTTTCTAATGAAGCTTATTTTGTTGTCAGCTTCTAAAATTAAAAATACCAGCAAGCCATGGAGTTGCTGAGATCGCCTGACAGAGCTTCTCAATTCTGCTATCTTAAGTTACCACGGGTATATCATGTTCTAGCATAGGAGGTTCAGTGGTAGATTCAACGTTTGGAAGCCATGGAGATGCTGAAATCGCCTGACAGAGCTTCTCAATTCTGCTATCTTATGTTACCACGGGTATATCATGTTCTAGCATAGGAGGTTCAGTGGTAGATTCAACGTTTGGAAGCCATGGAGATGCTGAAATCGCCTGACAGAGCTTCTCAATTCTGCTATCTTGTGTTACCACGGGTGTATCATGGCCTAGCATAGGAGGTTCAATGATAGATTCAACGTTTGGTAGCCATGGCGATGCTGAGATCGCCTGACGGGACCTCTCATACAGCAAAGTACCCAAATAGTCCACTAAACGTGCATATTTTTACTCATCCCTGTCTCGGCAATCAACCCTTGTTTCGTGTCCTTTGCAGAGAAACCACGTCAATGTCCAAGCCATGGTCTTACCAACGGGATGGTCACGCATCGATCGAATGGACGCTTAGTCAAATACAAATGCTCGAAGGACTTCGAAATTTTCGGTGACAAGACTGCCATTTGTCTGCGCGGCGTGTGGGAGTATCAGGACCAGAAGCCAATCTGTGTTCGTGAGTAATCACAGAGATCTTGTAGGCTTGAGCTTTGGGCTCGGCAAACGGCAAGTTACACTCGTCCACAATTTGCATTACTATGCAAGTTATAAATAAGAATGACGACTATGATGATGTTGGGTGCAAAAGAGCAACTTCATTCTATTTTTCTTATTCTAAAGTACCTACGTTATACCTACCTACATTGCTACTTTGTTTCACTTGAAAACAAACAAATGTATGACCGATATTTGTTTTTAAAACACTTGGAACTAAGTGTTCCTCTGCAAACCGGAACTCACACTTCTTTTCCACTACATTTTGGAAAGGAACCGGAACCGTTCTGAGCATAAAGCTCGTTAATATAAAACGCGCTTTTCTCTACGATGCACGTTCTTTGCAGAAAGTGGCTGCGCCAGGCCCCCGCCGCTGCTCTCGGGCCAAACGGAGTCAGTCGTTGGCTTCCTAGGAGCAGTGCTGATCTTCTCCTGTGACCCTGGTTACACGCTGAACGGCTCCCCTGCCATCTTCTGCAACTCCCTTCGTTGGAACGCCACCCTTCCAACATGCATGAGCGAGGACCATTCTTTGAATTGAAACGCCGTGCTTGGCACGCTCATCACCAAACTGTACACACGTTTCTGTGGCATTACAATTTACTCCTGCAATAATAATAATAATAATAATAATAAAAATAGAACTAATAATAATAATTATTATTATTATAATAATATAATTATTATTATAATTATTATTATTAATTATTATAATAATAATAATTATAATAATAATAATAATAATAATTATTATTATTATTATTATTATTATTATTATTATTATTATTATTATTATTATTATTATTATTTTTATTATAATTGTGAAGCAAGTGTGTTTTAACATTATAAAGACATTGCCGACATAATCTCATACAATCTCATTAAACAGAGCAAACACCGTGAAGCACATCTCTACATCCACCAACGGCTCTGGAAACCTTCACCATACCATAATACAATCTAATATTACATTCTATTTTTACCTTAATTAAGCTATTTTAAATGTTGTTTAGAGTTGTTGATGATAATAATAATAATAATAATAATAATAATAATAATAATAATAATTATTATTATTATTATTATTATTATTATTATAATAATAATAATAATAACAATATATTTGTTCAGCCTAAATTGATCACAGTTCATGATTTTGGCAAGTCAGTGCTTATGGTACAAGTTATTTTCTTTATCACATAAAAATTCTTTCAGTTTGTAGTTAGCATTTGGTCAGCTGATACAGTTTTAGACTATCTTTAAATTTGTAGCCTTTTAGATTTTTTAACTCCGCTTCGAAATTTAAAATTTATTTTTTATTTTATTTTTTTGCTGTTGCACAGGATCAAGTTTTAGTGGTTTTTGAGTGACACTTAGTTTCGTTTTTCCATCTGCCAGGGACAGCTATTTTTCCTCACATTGGCTTTCAAACTTTCGAGGCTTCTTAAGGCACTCAAGCACACGAAGCCAGTTGCATAAAAGATAGGAGTGTTACGAAGTCGTAATAATTTTGTTAATTCAGATTTATAACTATGTTCGGAGTAAAACAGGCAGGCTAGTCTACGTCTTTAATAGACAAAGCATAAACGACAAGGGGTTAGTTTGTTTGAGGCTTTCAAGTCAAAAATGTAAAGAAATGGATTTACGGTTACACTCTGATGGGGACAGGCAAAGGGTTATCATTGTACTCGTGGCTAGACAATGCAAACATTGCTATGATTTGCAAGCCTTCAACAGTGGTCAAACAAATGGAAGAATGGAGTTAAATCTCCAATGAAATTTCCAATTTTGTCATTTAAATCACATTTATTTAAAGCTTAACGCCGAAAAAGCTGTGCTGATTAATTAAAAACCCTTATCAGAACAGTAAACTGATTGATACATACAAGAAGTCCCCACTTATTTACCTCAAGGGTAAGGGATGAAGCCATATTGATATTCTTAGGTCTAACAATTGACTTTCGACTAAAATCGTCGACGCAAATCAATAATGTAGCACTTACAATCGCAGAGGTAATACCAAATGGTATGAGTTGACAACTCAATTTTTTACAAATGGACCAATCTTAAATGAAGTGAAGATGTTTTATCACCTTCCTTTCAATATTAAAGCAAGACAGACTGACAAACAATTGTGCTAAAACAATTCCTAATGGCACATTCTTTCTACTCTGTAAACGAATATTAAAAAGATATGATTAATGAATTTAAAATGACTTTATGTATGTATGATGTAAATGTAAAATGATTTCATATGATTTTCAAAATATGCAAAATGTTTTAGAGCATGTAAAATGACTTGCCAATTTTATACATGTGGAACCAGTCATGGAATAAAAAGATGTATCATTATTATTATTATATTATTATTGTTATTATTACTGTGCAACTTTTAAATTTACGTTATTTTGGCAATCGTCAACTAGTCGTGAGCTACGTCAGCCGCAAGGGATTGTCGACCAGCGCGAGTGCGGCACGCTCCAACGTTATCCCCTGCTGCGGGGGGGTTGTGGGTCCTCGAGCCTTCGCTCGTGGGCCCGTGGTCTCTTGAATTTATTAACAATGCAGTTTATTTTACTTTATTTTAGGAAAATAAATAAGGCAGTTTACGAAGTTATAAAAAATGAACTGAAAATTAATCTGGGAAAGTATCACGTCTTCAGAATGTTTCGTTTACCTGTGAAAACTTTGAAGCAACTCGTGGTACGCGTGAGTGACACGGGACTGCCCACGGGACGGTTAATCCAACCATGACAAGTTTCAACTGAAATAATCGTCTAAAACGAGGCGAAATTTTGTCTCTTCGTACCAGGCGAGTAGCCGACAGAAGAGTATCGCCTGAAACCTACAGCATCGCTGTTCAAGTGACGTCACAACACGTGCTCGATCGACCCCGCCTCGTACTTTCGATCGACTGAAGCGCGGTTCCTATTGGCTGACCGGTTTTCGAAGTGGATCGAGGTGATAACAGCAATGGCGTCCACGGCTGCTATCACAGACCAAATGTTTTCCAGGCATGCAGATGCTAAAAAACTGCAAATTCTCGTACTTTAATTGCGTATGTATAATTAGATTCATTTTAACTATGTTAGCATTTGTTATATGTGAGCGTTCTTGATTAAATCAAGTGATATTGAGAGTAAAATAGCGTATGAGCCCTCCTCGAATCGTCACATGCAGCGCCCGGCTGTCCGGATTGCACCGGCATGTCTACCTTGTGGCTTGCCAGCGTATAATAATGATTAATAAATATAAAAATAATTAAAGTATTTTATTTTGTCACAATTGGCATATTTACGTCAGATATCAACAATTATTCAAAAATACGTATAATGATTTGCACAGCAGAAAGTGTTTTACAGAGTAAAAGGCACTGTCAATTAAAAACACTTGTACAAGTGATTTAATTACTTAGAAACATTTGTAATATCCAAGTAAAGATGGTCAATGACATGTAAATGTTGTTATAAAGTTTTGTCGCCGTGAAGTCTGGGTCCATTTTATTGTATTTAGTTACTTTGGCATCAAAAGTTAAATTGGAATTGGATCTTGTTTAATGAATATGACATTTGTTAATGTCTGTTAATTTCTCTATATGATATAATATAATATCTAATATAATATAGAATGAAAAATATACTTGGCAGGGTAAGAATATAAAACATGATGAAGTTAGCCTTGCAAGAATCTTTCCAAAACATACCAAATCGTGCAGCACGTTTTTGCAGTTTGAATAATCTTTTTGTAAACCTTGACTGATCTCAGAGGACCACTTTATACGCGATCCTAGAGTGGGCATTCGAGTGATAAGTAATTATTGCAGTTTCTAGATCACAAATGTGCATAATGCGTTTTATGAGAATAATATCCAGCTGCCATTTTTTAATGATCTACCCGTGTCAGCTTATTATCTGTAACACAACACCAAGAAAATCAATCGAGGTTTCATTGTTAATTATTTTTTCATTGAGATTATAGACAATGTTTTGGTTGAAGAAATCGGTCTTTCTGTCCGTGAAAATGCAATATAAGTACAGTTTTAGAGTTCTTTCGTACCAAGTCGTTTTTGGAAATGAAGCAAGTCTGGATAAAATGTGCATTCCTTTCCTTTTGAATGATGCTTCCTTTCCCTAATTCGCTTGCTGGTTTCAGTTCCCTATCTATAGGAAACGCGAGAAAAACCAAAAACACTGCAAGTCGTTATTGTTCATCCATTTTGCAGTAAGTATTGTCAGTATCTGAATGGATTAAGTTTATTTTAGAAACGTCATCATTATCTTTTTATATCGGTGAGGTACGTTGTGGCATCTGCAAATAAAGTTAGGTATCTGTTATTAATTTTAATCTGGTAGGTATTTGTAATGTCTCTAGTAAATCGAATGAATTATAATGGCACAATTATTGAGCCTTGTTCTTGGACGCCAATTAGTTGACTTAACTTTTCAGTAAATGCATATACGCATAACGTAGTATGCGTATAAGTATAACGCAAGAGTTTCCAATGTCGTTCCATCGAAAATCAATTTCTCAAAAGACTTTAATCGCACATTAGAAAGCCTACAACCCAAGATTAGCAGATATTAATTAGTTTTCTCTTAATCCTTAAGTTTTTTTTTTCTAATCTTGTGTTGTGACCGAGCATCATTTCGTTGATTTGGGTAAAAATTTCGATTTTCAACAGCATACAAACTTTACTTTCATTGTTTTCACATATGAAAGCCATTTAACTGAACGCTCTCGTTTCAAATATGAATTAAAATCTCTTAAAATTTAGTGATCCTCCTCTCCGCAAAAGTATAGTATCTAAGCCATAACTCGAAATGTTCCGAAAGTAGAGTATATTAATTCAACAAGTAATAATAGGTTCTGAAAGCCAGTTGTGAACTTTAATGTGAGGTTTCCAATCTAATTTACCATCAAAACTCTCACGCAAGAATTGTGTTATCTAAACTTCTTTCAGATATTTCTTTCCAGTCTCACCAGAGGTGAGACTATTTCTTTCTGTGCATAAATACACAGATTGTTCATTTTCCAAACTGTATTTTGGCTCATTCTATGGGGTTGGTCATCCGATACAAAAATACTTTATTATTTTATTTATAAAGACTCGACGTGCGGGCAACATTTAATCGAACTCAATATCCTAACTTTACCTTGTCTCTGTCTCTATTCTAAAATTATGTTTTTAATACAAAATACACCTAATTTATCAGCAGACAGCATTCACGACCATGATGTCACAAATAAAAACATACGTCGCATGGACTTGTTTAAAGCAAAAAAATTGTCACGTGAATGTTAAATTTTAAAACAAGCTACCACAAATTATTGAGAAGAAAAGCGGCAAATCTTTTCTAAGGAACGTCAAAAGATATCCTAATTGCAAAATGTTTCCACTCAATTGACGAATTTATGTTAATACGGACAAATATGCTAAGTTGTGTGTTTATTTATACCATTACACTAATATCAAATTGACTGTCTTAATAACATGTAAAATGATCAATCTATGGCAATAAGCGATTATTATTATTACTATTATTATGCGCTTTGAAATAAAAATGTAGTGAACAACATTTAGACATCTGGCTGAATGCAAGCTAGCGTTTTGAGTCGTTAAAAGCAAGGATCTTGCATTAAGCGGCACAAACACAGTAATTTGTCATTTAACCGCATTCAAACAAAAATGGCAAATGCACGGCCATCACCGGCGATAGATTGGCTCGCTTAGCAGTGATCGCAGCGCTATTGTTCCGGTACACGCACCGCGCAGAGGCGTGCGGTTTATGCCAATTGTTGTATACACCTCTAGTTTTGACTTGACAGGGATATAGCTGCCAGACAAATACGTCAGATCCGTTTGCTTGGCTTTTATGATGACCATCGCTTTAATTATTTGTAATATCCATGGGGTGACCTGCTAGAGGGCGACTAGGAGAGAGCCAGAGGTACAAACCACTCTGACGTTTCATCTAGCTTTTTTCTGCAATAAAAAATATTGCAGAAATCATAGAAAGCAGAAAAAGTAGCTTAGTGACACCTTTCCATTCCTTTAGAATCTTGGGCTCTCCTTCTTAGCCCTCAGGAAGCCAGTAATCCTTAAAGCTGGATATCACTGACGCTACGACGCTGGCGTAGCCAATCACGGCAGGGCATCAACGGTACCGGGGACGCAGAAAAACGCGAGGCGGTACTTACCGGTGATTGCCTGCCAGAGAGCGACAAGCACAGAGAATCAACGTGAGTTTCTGGAAGCTGTCGCGACGATGCGGTGCTTCGTGTTTCTGGCATTGATGCTGCCCTTCTCGTCTCAGTGCCTTCTCGAGATGTTGCACTCTCGCCTGGAGACGCTTTTGCCGCAAATGGGCGCGACCCATCTCACCGTCGTGCTTCCGGGCAAAGGCGAGTCTCCGACCATAGTCTGACACTTTTGATGAAGACCAAGGGACATTTATAAATGTTTTATTTGCTCTGGGAGCAAGGTCTTACGACTGGGGTATGGTAAAAGAATGGACACCCAGCTACTGAAAAAAGCAGATATCCATGTTGGCTCGTACGAATAAAAATTGTTCGTCTAGCAAATTATATAACGTAATTTATGAGCTCTGGTGTGCTGTATCTATAGCATGACAGCTATGAACCCAGTTGATTGTGTATGACCAAGAAAATACGACCATTCATTTTAATCTTTTCATGGGCGTTGGATCTCGCATATCGTTTACAGGCAATGCCAGCTGGAGGCAGCTCTCTGCATTAAAGATGGTCGCCGGTAAGTCACGCGTGCGCGTCAACGTAGCGTCCCTCACGTTCGACTCGCTGTTGACTTCACGCATCACGCTCGCCCAGGTGGCCGTGCTCGCACCCCTCGGATCGCTCGCTCAGCTCGCCCCGGTGAGAACACCTGCGCTAGCTAGAACAGCTTGCTTGCTTGTTGAGAAAATATCCACAACAATTGTTCGGTCCTCAACCTGAGGATAAAATGTCAAAGTAGACGGTCCCAAAGAACAAAATCCAAAAGGGAAAGGAAGTCAGGATCGATTGGAGCAAAGTTTTCTACAAGTCCTCGCCATGTCCACGTTCTGAATGTTTGCACAGCATTTAGAATTTAAGCCCGTACTTTGCATTGGGTGGAAGGCCGTTGTAAAATTCTTTCACCCGTTACACCGAACAGGAATAGGAAACAAAAAAAATATCTGCTCGGTGGGCATAACGAAACGCATGAAATTATACCTACAAAGCAATATTGAAATCGCGAGTCGATGTCGACCGCGCTGCAACCAACAACTTTTCCACGCAAGATGATTCTTAACCCAAGTTTCATGTCCTACTACTGAAGGCGCTACCATCGTGGGGGCCGGGCGTCTCAGTGATTCTTTACTCAACGTCTGCGCCGGGACCAACTGTTATCCACACCCTCTCTGAGCGCGTGACATGCGACAGTCGCGTTTATGTCGCGTCGTCCCTCGGCTCAGGAGTGTTGGTGCTCGACGAGCTCTACCACGCAGGTGCGGTCGAGCCAGTCGTGCGCAGGGTCGCCATGGTAACCGCGGAGACGTGGCAGTTCGACAGCACGCCTGTCGAGCTGCGTAGAGCCGATCTGCGGGGAGCTGTTATACGCATAGCGCGACCAGCGGTGGGTTTTAAGTGTTCACTTGCTCTGAGGATGACATATTTCTGTGCCCGGCAGTCCCGGCTGTCCCTTGCTTCTCTCATCATGCGTCGACTCGTTACAGCTAATGTACGACGCCGTTGATGTTTCGGGATTGAAAACGCTGTTTCTCTTCACCCAGCTTTACATCACCGAGACAATGCCCTTCCTCAACTCTAGGCAAGGGGATTTAAAAAAATACTATTGGAATCACAAATTAGGTTAGAATCTCAGCGCAAATATTTAAAACATTTGTCGGTCAACTATGCTAAGCGAACCAAATATGGTAGTTGCTACCATATCGGTGCGTATGGTGACTCCATACGGTGGAGTCACCGTTGTATTCGATGGCTTAGAAATTGACCACCTGAATTAAGCTGAAATTCTTCTCATTGATACTAATTGTAATTTTTAAAGTTGTAACAAACTCAGTTAAAAATGTGTGCTTAAATGCCGCAAGCACAATCGGGCGACTTTTACCATTACCACCTGTTGCCGGCTCAATGTCTCAACAGAACGCTTAACTTATCGCCGGGACTTTGACTTACAGTAATTTGTAAACCCAATGACATAGGCACTGTGCAGTCAAATCTACTATCAGTGCCATTGAGTCGTGACCTTGAGCTTGCGACGTTATGGTTTTGTGATTCTGCAGCTGGCTGCCGATTCGCTACGACGGCGATTTGTTTGGTTTTCCAAATGCCCGAGGGGCGTGGTCGGGGGTGGTAGGGATGATGCAGAGGGAAGAGGCCGATATTGGGAACTTCGGGCTGACCCGCTCTATGACTTGGAACGGCGTCCTCGACTTCACGTGCTCTTTTTCTTACTCGACGTAAGCCATTACCGTTGCCGTTACTCTTTTAAAATTATATTTAACTGTCTTACTTTTTAAAAGTCGTTATTTTTGTAAGTTAACAAATGTTTAATGACGGTCGTGGTCATATCCTATTCTTTCGTATTCAATAAGAGCATGTGATTGCACCACCAGCGTGTGCGTGTGGGAAAAAATCAAAAAAGTAAATTATAGCAACCATGGCACTATTGTTTCAGATCTTTTAGGAACCGTTGAAGTCTGACCGCGTAAGTGCCTGTAAACCAAATGTTTGGCAGAAGCCGGGCTGCTTAGTGCCAACAAGAATCTTATCGCTTCTCTTGGGTCGGCGCTAAGTATCATCAAAAGCACGTGCAATGAGAACCCCCCGATGTAGAGCATATAAAAATCTGCACGTTCAACTTTAAAGTCCAATAGCTTGGCTATCTGACGTCCGAAAACTTTGATTCAACATTGGATTCCAGAAAGTTGGATATGAGACAGTTTAGTTGCGGTATCAGAGTACAGTTCGATTCAGCTAGGCGATCAGTCGTATGTGAATTGAATTTTTATTGCCGTGCAGTGATTGGTTTTACTGATACCTAAACAAGTGCTGTTTTTTCACGTATCGAGCAGGTGCGGATATTGTCACAATTGGAGCAGTAAAAGGCGAACGTCTCTTCGCTCCTATTGGTCATATTGCTCATCTCTTCCCCATCCAAACATACATGCAGTTGGTTGTGGTCGTTGTTTATTCAGGTACAAGGTCTACACGCGCAAGCCCGGCTTTTCGTACGGGCTGACCTCGTTGGCCAACGGCTTCTCTGTCCCTGTCTGGTGCGCCAGTCTCTCGTGTCTGCTGGCGCTGGTCGTGTGCGTGTGGATGGCCATGCGTTGGCCAACGCGTGAGCGCACGCGCGTCGACTTGTCGCTGTGCGCTCTTCTCGTGCTCTCCGGCTGCTGTCTTAATGGTGAGTGAGCTAGAAGTGGTTAGCAATTTCGAGTTGGAGATGGTCGAACTGACCTTTTTCAGAAAAAACTGTTCAGAAGAAAACTGTTCTTATTAAAACTGATCTCGGAATGAGGTTTTGTTTCAGCTGTTCTATAGGATTGGAGTGGGGCAAACTATGGTAACAATCGACATCCTGTCGAGGTATTTGGAGTAAAATTGTATTCGGTAGAAACTTACCAAGTAACTTTTTAAAAATTTCTTAAAACCAAAAATCCCGTGCCAGGATTTTTATGTCAGTGAAAATAACCTTTACAAGATACGAGATTCCCTGTGCCCATCACAGCGGTTCCATCTACCATCTGAACGCTTGTGCAGGCTGGGAGTTTCGACCGCGCGAGGCGTCTGGGCGCGTGCTTTGCGCAGTGGCAAGCCTGCTGGGTTTCCTGCTGAACGTTGCCTACTCGTCGAGCCTACGGGTACGCCTTACCGCAGGGACCGTTCAGCTGCCGTTCGAGGATCTGGCAACGCTTCTGACCACGCCCGATTACACAGTGCTGCTCTTCCCGGGCAGCACGCCGCACCAAGACACGGCCATACAGGCACGGCCAGGCGGATTCATCCCCGACACAATTTAAATCTCTTTTGCATTTTTTAATTGACCGTGTGCCGACCTTGGCTGCGTTTTAACGGGGTTTTAACCCATAGAACGCGGCTGGAGGCGTCTCAGTCGTCTCTTTTCTACCTGCTGGGATGGAACGCACATGCGTGGAGCGCGCGGCTATCATTTGCTTGAGCTACGTCTGCGATCACCTGGCGAAAGTAGCGTCATGTGAAATACTCACGGTCAGGGGTGTATACTTTAATCGGGAATTGCAGTTTCCCACACGCCTTCACTTCCCCTACAGGCGGGTCCTCGGGTACTTGTGAGTGTTTGGTACGCGCTTCTGGCAAAACTTTCACGGATCAACCGACAGCTGTGCCCCAGAACCCACTCCTTGTCGTTTCCGCAGCATCCGGCGTTACGTGGAGTCGGGACTGAGCTACCACTGGTACGACCAGCGGATACCGATGTCTCGCGATCCTCCCTTCCGCTCCACTGAGTTGATAGATGTCACAACGCTGCTGCTGCTCTACAGCGCCTGCGCAGCGTTCAGCTGCACGCTGCTATTGGCTGAGATCGCTGTGGCGCGTCTGCGTGAATCCGGAGGCAGGAAAAAGTGATATTGGCATATGATTTTAAAAAATAATTGTAAGATTTTGTGTACTGAAAATCTCATCTCATTGGTTGTTCAAACAACTGGAAATTGCAACAAAGCGGATTTACTGAGTGTTTGATATTACAATTTAAATATAGTAATTTACAAGTTTGTTAACTAAGACTTTTAGATTTTGGTCTTCATTTTCAATGATAGTTGGAAAAAGTCTTTATAAAGTGTAAGACCCTAATATCATGGTTTTTAGACTCATGTCTACTTGATTTATCCTTAGCACTAGTTTAAAAAAAAAACTATTTGAAATGGGTTTTGATTGCTAAGTAAAGGGCTACTAAATTTTCCGACGTTTCGTAACATATACTAGCTACTTCTTCAAGGGTTAGAGCAGTCCTAATATCTGACCCTAATATCAGTTACTCAAAGACATGCTTCTTTGCAAAAAGTGTATCAAAATGGAATACACAATGGACACACATGGAATAATTGACACATGTACACCTGACACATGGAATAGAATATTGTTCAATATTGGAGACGTCATTTAATTGGAGAGGATTGTGACCCACGAATTGGTTTGGCTTTGCAAGTAATTGTTGTAGTGAATTTCTTAGAAGAAATCTGCCTTTCAACAAGAAGAATATGTTTTTAATTGTTACATCCGATGAAGTTCAATAGTTCATTATGCAGCCAGCCGCCTTTTACTAGTACCAGTACAGAGTCAGAGCGTTATTCTGTCTGCTGAGCAAACGAGCCGGCAACACGTGGTTACGGCACACGATAACACTTGCGGCCGTCCTTACCTCTACAAGTGAATAAAAACGACTCGAAATATCGATATCAATCGTTGAGGTTAGCAATTTTTTTGAAATCGATTTTATTTTTTCATCCGTTAATTACCAGATAATTTTAAATTTATGTCATTTAACTCAAGTTAAAGCCGAATCATTTTTCGTTTTCTTCATTCTCCTTTTCATGCTCCTTTTCATTCACAAACTTGTTTCATACTTCCTTATCTAGCCAGATTTATTTCTTTTCTACTTCATTCCATTTCCCACCTCTTGCTTGTACTTTATGTATCCATCTTTCTCTTGGTATTCCTCTTCTCCTTCTCTCATATTCCAAGCTTTAAATCTTTCTCGGTCATCTTTTTTCCTCCATTCTTATAATTTTTCCAAATAATTTTAATCTTTCTTTCCCAATCTTAAAACATAAGCTCTCATATATTTATTCGATTTGAACACATAAAAACTCCTGACGGTCAGAATCACCTGCAAAACCCAACACGATGTAATAAAAAAATGTCAGAAATGTCTTTGTGCAATCTGGTAAATGAGTTTTTAATCTTTAATATGCGTGAATGATGGAGAGATTAAGATGATTAATGAAGTCTTGCGTAAAAAAAAACACATTTTATTATATATTTTTTGAGTGGTGAGAAAATCAACTAATTTTCCCGATGTTTAGCAACTTATACCTGTAATCGAGGGTTAAAATAGCGGCAACTTTTCTTCGACAGCAAACGAACCAAAATTTTATTTACAAAATCCTTCTCTAGGCACCCTTAATGCAACTTACTAAAATTATATAACCCAATAACTTAACAAACTAATATATGAGTCATTCCATGTGTCATTCCAACAGAAAAAACCTGACCATTGCAAAAATATTTGCTTGTACATACTGTGGGCCTCGGACAGAATTAAACAATTATTCAATGAAAGGTCACAATGAACCTTGCGTCGACGTTATTATGCCTATTACCTACACCAAAATGCCCTAGAGCCACGGCATTAGTTGTGATGCTGGCATCTTCATCGAGGTTGTGGCGTGGTGGGGGTTAGGTCGTCACGCTCAACATAGCAATGCAATGTGAACCTGTCAGCTGCCAGCCTTTACACTCCATTGGATTGCTCCTCAAGGAATCTGTACTCTAGACCCAGGTCAGTTGCACGGCGTTTCCCTGACGAAATCTCTCAGAAATAATGAGAAATATTAAAACATAACACTAAAGTGACAGATTATCAGTTGAAAAAGGCACAACAAAATAAAATAGCCTGGCATCTTATAAGAGAGATCAAAAGGTGTAGTAAATTTCACGCTTTAAAAGATTCCCCGAGAGAAATAGTAGAAATTTCCAGAAAGAAAACCTACAGTAGAAATCGATGGAAAGGTCGAGTGACGCCAGGCTGATCATTTAAGTTAGCATGAGACAAATCAGTGTCTCTCAACGAGTCAATGGAAGGCTGAAGAATATTAACCTTGGAGGGTTCATAAGATTACCGACTGATTCCATTTCCTATGTAGCTCAGCCACAAGGTAGACATGCCGGTGCAATCCGGACAGCCGGTCGCTGCATGTGACAATTCGAGGAGGGCTCATACTCAATTTTACTCTCAATGTAACTTGATTCAATCAAGAACGCTCTCACATCTAACAAATGCTAACATTGTTAAAATTAATATAATTATACATCCGGAATTAAAGTACGAGAATTTGCAGTTTTTTAGCATCTGCATGCCTGGAAAACATTTAGTCTGTGATAGCAGCCGTGGACGCCATTGTTTTTATCACCTCAATCCACTTCGAAAACCGGTCAGCCAATGGTAGCCGAGCTTCAGTAGTTCGATACCACGAGGCGGGGTCGATCGAGCACGTGTTGTGACGTCACTTGAACAGCGATGCTGTAGGTTTCAGGCGATACTCTTCTGTCGGCTACTCGCCTGGTACGAAGAGACAAATTTTCGCCTCGTTTTAGACGATTATTTCAGTTGAAACTTGTCATGGTTGGATTAACCGTACGTATAGGCAGTCCCGTGTCACTCACGCGTACCACGAGTTGCTTCAAAGTTTTCACAGGTAAACGAAACATTCTGAAGA
This sequence comes from Protonemura montana, assembly GCA_947568835.1. Taxonomy (NCBI): domain Eukaryota; kingdom Metazoa; phylum Arthropoda; class Insecta; order Plecoptera; family Nemouridae; genus Protonemura; species Protonemura montana. Next base: position 27,412,759 of record OX387602.1, on the reverse strand, counting down.
CGTGATACTTTCCCAGATTAATTTTCAGTTCATTTTTTATAATTTTATAAACTGCATTGTTAATAAATTCAAGAGACTACTAGCCTACGAGCGAAGGCTCGAGGACCCACAAACCCCCCGCAGCAGGGGAAAACGTTGGCGCGTGCCGCACTCGCGCTGGTCGACAATCCCTTGCTGCTTACGTAGCTCACGACTAGTTGATGATTGCCAAAATAACGTAAATTTAAAAGTTGCACAGTAATAATAAAATAATAATATAATAATAATTATTATACATCTTTTTATTCCATGACTGGTTACACATGTATAAAATTGGCAAGTAATTTTACATACTCTACTCTACATACTCTTTTACTATACTCAGACCTGAAGATGTCGGCGCCATCGCCGACGAAACGTCGACTTCTTAGGTCCTTTTTAGAACCGCAAGTCAATCTCAACAGAGCAAGTCCGTTACTTACCACAACATACTCTAAAACATTTTACGTATTTTGAAAATCATATGAAATCATTTTACATTTACATCATCCATACATAAAGTCATTTTAAATTAATTAAATCATATATTTTTAAGAATCGTTTACAGAGTAGAAAGAATGTGCCATTAGGAATTGTTTTCGCACAATTGTTTGTCATTCAGTCTTGCTTTAATATTGAAAGGAAGGTGATAAAACATCTTCACTTCATTTAAGATTGGTCCAATTGTAAAAAAAATGAGTTGTCAACTCAATTAGTAATACCATTTGGTATTACCTCTCCAGGTGCGATTGTTAGTGCTAAATTATTGATTTGCGTCGACGATTTTAGTCGAAAGTCAATTATTAGACTTGAGAATATGGCTTCATAGCAGGTTTTCCATGTTTAACAATTCGTAAAGTGGAAAACGTTTGATGTACATGAAAAATTGATGCGTTGCAATTAGTGATTTGTCGATACGGTTGTCACACTATTCATGCATTACATATTCATCTGAATCTGGCAGTAAACACTAAGTTCCTCAGTCACTCCCTCCAGAAACTAACAGCTGCAGGCGATCTATAAGTATAAAGACTATACAAATATCATACCTCCCATGGTCAATAATGATAAAATATTGACAGCGGCAGCAAACTCCACAAACGAGATGTTGAATTGCTATTTTATCGGATTATTTTTTATGTTGAGACAGCAGGCGCTGTTGCCACAAGTCGTAAAACATTGAGCTGCCACAGAGGTTGGAAATCGGACGTTTAGAAGTTATCAAAAACAGGACCGGTCTGTTTTTTTTGAAGGCAACAAGTTTTAAATTGAGATAATAGCCTTGCCATGAAGAAACATTCTCGTTTGAATGTACACTTTACGATTCTCTATTACCTGGGTGAGTGCCAAAGCAAGTGACTCACCAGTAAATATGTAATGACTGAAACATGGTAAATTACCAGTACCCAGGATCACAAAGAGCTGATATCGCAGAATTCCCATGCTCTTGATGCTGGAGATCTAGGCCACCTAAGAGAGTTCCAACTTAACAGGTCCTTATTGTTATTGATGATTTGACACAAGTAAAGCGTTAACAAGTTGCGAGTACTCCTGGCTTTGAAGGTTTAACCAATAATCACCATATCATAGGACAGATCACAAGTACACTAGACCACATGTTATGGGAAAGTCCTGTCCCACCCGCAGGGTTCTGGACTTCTGATCCCGCCGAGCCACCAAGCTTCTCCAAGACATGGCGCTTCATCTGCCCCCGCTTCTTTATCGTGCGCTTAGCCTACGGACCCTTCTTTCACGTTTTTGGCTTGCGCTTGCGCTGGGACAACCCTATTGACCGCACCGAGGAGATCATTCTTATCATGATGTGGAGCTTCATGTTCATCAAGGTCAGTGTTCTTGTATGGCCATGTCATCGGGATCGGTTGAAAGATGCACCCACTTGGAGGCTGTATTGTTTTTCTTTTTCTTGGAGGATAGACAGGAGTGTCAATACCTTAGCTCAATACGGACGGTGACAAATCCCGCACCCGACCCTTTTTTCCATAGGGCAGCCTTTCATTTGTGTTGCCAGTAAATGGACGCCAGTGAAGTAAGACCGTCAATTGCTCGGGCAAGAATTACATTTATTCTGCAACTGATTTTGCTGTGTTTTCCTCGCAAATCTGAGGCATACACAGGGTCAGTTTAGCACACCGACAGCCCCATTGACGGCTACCAAATCCTTCCAGACAAGTGTTCACAGCTTTCGCATTAGATAACACGTATCCTCAGGTTTAAGGTAATAATTTATCAATCATGTTCGTCCAGTTCGCTGGCCTATTTTGGCAGAGGGAGCGGCTGGCCCGGTTGTTCGCCGAGTTGGACTACCTCGAGGAGGCCGACGATGACGACGAGTCTTGCACGGCCATACGATGGAGATGTACGCTGAGCACGAATAAGTTGACGAACGCATGGCTCGTGACCGCCTTCACTTCAGCAGTCAGTCTGTGTCTGCCAATGTACTGGCAGGCTTTTGCCACCGGCTCTATTCCACTTAGGTGACAGAATTTGAGAACATATTTAAATGAAAATGAAATTATGCGAATGTTTACTGGGGAATAATTATTGAGCACTTGGTTGTAGGTGGTGGATGCCTGTAGACATCTCTCCGAGCCCGTTGTTCGAGATAGTGGCGTTTTTCACCATCACTACCGGCATGTTCGACGTCATGTCTTTTTCGATATGTGACACTCTTTTCAACGCGATCACGCTGCACACGGCGGCCAGACTCCGAGTGCTCAGGTGACGCAGCGGTGGGGTTGCGAACCACCCAACTAATCGAATATTGCTTGGTGAAACTATCCATTTCATTAAAAAAGCTTGTCTTTGGCCTAGACGGCTTCTTGCATAGGAATTGACAACGACTTGGTATTGTGTAGTTGCAGTAATTGATCAAAATTAAATATGCAGACTACGATGAAATATGTTGTCAATCTGAGAGATGATAAAAGTTTAAAATAATTAATTATACGTTTACGTAAGTGCAATTGTATATCAATCGTAAAAATATTATTTTCTATTGATCTGTAATTGAACGGTACCTGACCTATCGTGACAGATATAAAATCGAGAACTCGCACGCCATGGTAAGGTGCGCGATTCTCAAAGAAGCAACGGCGTCTCTGGTCGGTGCCCAGCACGGGGTGGAAGGGAAGGTCGGGAGCGTGCTGGGACGAGAACAAAATGTCATCGCTTCTATGAATATGATCGTGCACTGTGGTGTCGCCGCGTCACTAGTGCTGCCGCCTTGTGTCGAGACGCCATTGCTGAAGGAAGAGTTTCACAGACGCACGGAGGCGTTTTTGATCAAGTGTGTGCGCACGCACTACGCGCTGATAGAGTGAGTTAATCTATCTGGTCCATTGTGCAATTAGATGTGAAGAGCAAACGTTACTACCAAGCACGGTAGGTTCCGGGGAAGATTTCGAGAGTGACTTTCAGTTGAGACCCATAAATTGCCTCCAGAGAACAGTATTTCAATATGTGGAGCTTTGTTTCTTGAATTCAACCCAAAAATATCTTTGCTGATAAACAAAGACAGGTCAGCCCATGATTGGGCCGGCAAGTAATTTCTGTGCAGCCTTTGTTTTTTTGATTTTCTTTTCAGTCACAGAAAGCGAAAAGCAATTAAATTTTAATGATTGGTGGTAGAAAACGCACCTAGAATACTAAATAGTAAATGAGAGCGGATAATAGCTTTCGAAATCTAGTGTGATAAAACGGTGGAAGAGCCAAGTTTGCTCTGCGGGGTGCATACAGGGGCATGATTTTCAACGTGATTTGGATAATGTGTAGTATCTATGAGCTTTCGGTTGCATAAAGGCCTTAATGGTAATTTTTGTGTTGCTGACACACATTTCTGAACGTCATATTGCCTTGCAAAGCTTTCTGTTCAGGTCCTTGATTTTCTAGTCGTTGAATTAGTAATTTCAGATGGGTTCAGGTTAAGTGGGGAATGAGATAGGGAATAAACTGAATAATTTTTACTAAAAAAATTGGACTTGAAACAATCATCGTCTGTCAGGTTTACCGGCGAGATCCAGAAGACCTTCAACGTTATGCTCCATTGCCAGATAGCCCTCAACGTGTCCGTTGCGGTGATGGCCCTCTACGTTACTACTGTAGTAAGTTCAAAAAGTTTTAGTCTTGTGTTACTTTATTAGTTAGCCATGCAATTGAAACCTTACTGTAGTTTATGAGGCAAGACTAGAAGCAATCTACAGCGTTCTTACCAAATTCAGTTTTGTGATTCATTATCGAAGACATTTTTTTTTTCTTATTTCAGTCCATATCATAGGTGAGACCACTGACGATCAAGTTACCAGCTTAAGACACAAATGGTTTATTTAAGAAAAACCACAATTAAATAAGCAGTTTTGTTTTCCAACCAGGCTGAGGGCTTCACGTCAAATGTGCTGATATGCTCTGTGGTCTGCTTCTTCGTTGCATTGGGGTTCCACGCTCTGTGTTCAGCGGGCCACACGCTGACGGAAGAGGTAACCACTCTTTGCCTACCTAATCTAACTAGCAGCCAATTCGACAAGTCCACACCACAAGTTTCACGTGCATCCCCACTAACCATAAAAAATGCGGTCAAAGGGAATCTTAATGCTACAAATAAGTCAGGTAAAACATATTCTCTAAATTAAATAACCAATATAAACAAACGATTCTATTTCCTCATAATTCCATTTGCAGTCTCATTCAAATTTTCTTCACTATCCAGTTTTTTTTTTGTCTCAGCTTTGTACTCCAATTTTTTTTTTGAGACAAAATCCAATAAAGGGAAATCACTCATAGGAGAATTATTTCAAAATGTTCATGTTCTGTTCAGGAACAGTTATATATTAAACGGATCACTTGAACATCCATCAGGATCCCTGTTAGGTTAGTCCGTTCACTCCTGCTATGATTGTAAATGACTAACCTGCTCATGGGTAGAGCGACCTCTTGCGCGAGTCAGCGTACTCCTGCGAGTGGCCTCACGCCAGCGAGAGGTTCAAGCGGTCTCTGCGCCTCATCATGTGCCGTACGCTACACCCTCTGCGACTCCATGCTGCCGGTTTCCCTCTCAATTTCAACACATTCAGAGTGGTAGGTTGTGTTATAGCAACACGCTATGTTGTCTTGATGGTGTCGCTTTATTGGCAGGTCACTGGCACAGGTAGATGTTTGCGAATTAACTAATAACATCAATTCGCAAAAAACAACAAGAGAAACAAATTAACTACAGAATAAAAATCCGATAAAGGTAGAAAACGGTCGAGTCGTACTCCTAGTTGCCAGAGGTGACCCAGAACATATGTTTTACGACTACTGGAGTTAAATGAGCTCCCACTAAAATAAATGAACAGAGAAGATCAACTGACTAATTATATTTCAAATCAAGATTCACATGCGATAATGGTTCTAAAAATGTTTATGTGCTTGCTTATTTATTGAAATCGGGAAAAGAAACCCAGACTTCAAAATATCTAGCGCGAATCAAACAAAAAACGGAGTTTTAGGAAGAAATTCCGAAATGTTCCGGATATTTTTGTTTTGTGAAAATTATTTTTTCGTGGGCTAAAATCATATCACTATGATGCATATATGCATAATGCATTTTGTGCTTAATATTTTTATTCTTTTCCAAACCCTGAGAATTGCAGACTTCAAATTGCACAATGCAAGGCACATTGCACAGCAAGGTTAAAGCCCACCTTGGTGCGGTTTGATCCATTCATATTCGTGTATCTTACAGGCAACTCGAGTATCTTACTACCTGCACAAGGTGCTGGTCAACTTGGTTCGAGGAAAGAAAATCAATATCCGTTCATAGCTGCGTTTCTACGAAGGCTGCCATGGCTTGCTTTCAACATTCAACAAGGATAGCTGGAACTTAAAACATTCCCTATGTCTACTAGAATGAGGTTTTGTGGAGAAGAACAAGGCACATGGGCAGATGGAGTGGAATGAGCATGTAATTATTTTATGGTTTATTTACAGTATGTACATTGTATAAACTAGATGTGGTTATCAGTCTAACAAGAGAAGATAATTTCTGGTAAGGTCCACACAATTTAACAGAATATTGAAGGCATTCGCCATGGCGTGTAGTGAGTGCCAAATTTATGTATTAATTTCTATATAAGTATTTGAATTGTCAATGCACAAAAAAAAAACTGTTTGAACTTTATACTAATCAATTTGAGTAAAATGTGGTACTAGGATAATTAAAAAAATATAAACAATTATAATTTTCCTTCCTAAATGTTTATGTTAAGCAATAAATACTAACCTTTCTCTCACACCCAACTGTTCCAGTGCAGCTTTTTCGCGTTGTTGAATATTTGCATGTCGACTCGATATTTTGAGTTTGACGACAGAAAACATCGACCTAAGAAACGACTTCCGCTGAGCTGCTACTTCTCGACAAACTTACGTAACAGAGTGGTAAATTCACGACGGTGATCGAGCCACCGTCACTTGCACCGTCATCGTAACCGTCATGATCTCATAGTCATTATCATGCCAGCGACCGCTCGAAGTCAGCCTTTTCATTGCAGCCACCCTTCTTGTGGCGACACTCCCTCCAAGTCAGGGAAATGCACCAAGTCCTTGTCCAGCCTCTACACGTCGTTGTCATGGCAGAAAAGCACTGGACTCCGGTCGTCCCCACGCCGATGCAACAGGTTCAGAGGACGTTTATCCACGCGCACGCGCTGCACGCAACCGCGGAAGCCGAGGTAGTACGCGGCCGGCAAGCCAGAGGGCAGAGTAGGTGCACCGCCTGCAAAATCAATCATGACAGTATTGAGAATCTGACCCAGAAAATGCTGACAAGAAAGTGTCCAGCTTTGGATAATTTCATGCTAGCAAACCGGTGCCTTACCGATGAACAGCCTGGCGCTGGTGTTGAGCAGGGTAGCGCCCCTAACTGCCAGAATGCGTACCGGAGGCTCGCCGTCTACCGAGACATAGCCAGCGCGCCTGCGTCGATGCACGACCACAGTATGCCACCCTCCGTCGCTCACAAATACCTGGAACACATTGGGAACATACTTGGGACTCATGGGATAACTCGACAGGATTTTGTCGACAGGATGACAGGAATCTGTCATAGTGGCATATACAAAGCTTTCGTGGCTGTTATGGTCCGTACTCTAGTTCCAAGAGCACTTTTTTTTTGCATGGCTTAGCTGATTAATGCAATCAATTTTACGACCTGCTCATACAGTTAAATTTTGCACCGAGATGGTGGCAATCACCTTCGACCTGGCCGATAGAAGCGTCGCTTGCTTGCCCAGATTGAAGCTGAACTCCACGAAGTCGTTGACGACGGCGATAGACAGGTAATCGTTCTTGAGCGTATGCCCCTTATTTGTCCATAGAAGGAGGCCGTCAGACTGGCTGGTGCGGAACGTCAGTTCCAAACGGTTCGAACGTTCTCCTTTGCGGCTGAAAACAAAGGGAGACTTCAGCTTCCTGGGTGCCCAGTCATACATATGAAGCCAGCTGCCATTCTTGCAATGCGTATAATGCCACAAAATTGATAGCGTTTCAGGGAATAGGTAAAATTTTAAAACTTTTTGTGTATGGAATATCTTGGTACTTTTTTGGGATATGTACATTTTGTGATCTATTTCCACATGCCAATGATCGTTTTTCCTTTCTGAACTTAAAAAATGTATATGCATTTTGTGAGATCATATCTCCACTCGCGTGGAGCGTACAGAGAAAACAACACTCAATGAAATTGATTCGTCTCCCATACACGCCTGGTATCAGTAAAAGCCCTGAAGATGTCGGTGCCAACGCCAATAAAAAGTCTACCATGGTCCTTTTTAAGGACCAAAAGCCAGTCATAATAGAGCATAATCGTCAACTACACTGCCAATAGCATAATTGTAAATGAGGCATTGCAAGGCAAAGCCGGTAGGTTATGAACACAGGGGACGATGGCGTTATAGTAGGCTTTGGTAAGTACCTCTTGCCCCCCTTGCCCGGGTACTGGTAGAAGGTGTCGCCAGTGAATCTGACGGGTAGTGAGATGTCCTCGAGTTGCAGCTGCGTCTCACAGAAGGCGCCAGTGTGCTGCAAACAGTTCCCCAAAACAACACTCAAGCACGTGTCTTGCATAGAATGATCTTGGTGGCAATACATACTCCCACAAGCGTTGCGCAGGACAAAAAACTCTTGAAAAACTTGACGAGCAGCCATGCAAAATGTATACAGCGTTGACTAAAAAACATATTATTCCGGCTTTTCAGCATGGGGAAAAACAAATAGCTAGAACAGGTGGCCAGTTTTGCATAAAATAATTTAGTCAATACCCAATAGCACCAAACGACAAGACCCGCTGCCCTGTATCGAGCCCCTTGAACTCACCTGCAACGGACACGTGCAGGTGAACGCCTCGAGATGCGGCTGACAAACGCCCCCGTGGAGGCAGGGCTTGCTCTTGCAAGCGGGGTGCGCGGTGTAGCGACGCAGCCCGGTCGGCCACGAGGCTGTTCGGTGCAGCGCGGTCAGTGGCTGCGCGTTGAGCACGACGCGCTGCACGACGCCATCCAGACCGACACTGAGACCCGCCTCGCTGCGCGTCTCCGCCAGCGACCTTGAGTCAGTACCCGAGTCTTTGTTAGCAAAAATTAGAAGCACAGATCACACGGACTCACGGAAGTCTGCACTTACGGCACGCCTCCTATGAACAGCGGCAGCTCGAGGTTGAGCTCGTTGAGGGGCGGCCCCGATGATCCCGTCACCAGGTTGCCGTTGTCCAGTTGCAGAGTTCCCTGCTTGTTGACGCGACTTGCACGGGCAATGTGCCACCGCCCCAGAGAGACCTCCTCCGTGGTCCTGAGGGTAATCCGTACAGTATGCTTATAAGTACATTTTGCATCTTAATCATCTTTAGCACTAAGGCTTGGTGATTAGCACTAACGTGAGATTGGCTGGGCCGCTGCCAAGGTCGAAGCTAAAGTGCACGCGGCCGGCGACAAGGTTGATGGCGACAAAGTCCCCTTTGGCATCGGCGGTCTGCCCGTTGTAAAGAAGCACGCCGTCAGGTGCTCGCGCCAGGAACCACACTTCCAGCGCGAACCCTCGGCCGACGCCCTCCAGGCGAGGCAGCGCCAGGTGGTCCGCTTCTGAGAAGTCTGGAATGCGCAGCTCGCGCAGCGCGCTTACCACTGCGCAAAGGTACAGAGTCACTCGTAGGATGGCGTATCAAGAAGCTTAAAAACGGCAGTTGCAAGTTCAGGAAAAGTTGAACGGGGCAAGATGATTGTACTAACCGTCGTGGCAGAGGATGCCCTGGCGCCCAGGGGGACAGTGACACGCGTAACCCCCCTGAGGCAGCGCTGCGCAAGTAGAGCCGGCTGCACACGTGTTGGCTGCGCACGGGTCCACTCGCGTCTGCACCAAACACACACACACTTGAGTAGGGTGGAACTCGAATCTAAATACTAAAGTGGGTAAAGCTGTTTTAATGTGGAAGGAACCACAGTGAAATGTTGTGGCCGGGCCTATTCGCACAAAATTACCGTACATTTTCGTGTACCGAAGTCGCCAGAAAGATGTTCGCACAAAATTTGAAAAGGAGTACGAAGAAGAAGAAAAATGGTTTGGAAAATTCAAGTCACATGCCTGAAATTAATTATTTTCTAACTGTTTTAATTAATGGATGAAAAATAAGACAACATGATCAAAAAAAAAAACACTCTAGCGACTTGGATATATGAACATTTCGCAACTCTCGTATGAATATATTTTTGGCGACTTCGGTTTTTCGTGCGAATAGTCACTCCGTATGCGGTGACTTACTTTAAGATGTATTTGCTATCGGTCTTAATCTTTTAAAGATAACTCGACTAGACACATCTTTAATATCTTTAACTGACCTCGCACCGTGGGCCCGTGTGGCCTTGAGCGCAGACGCAGCGGTACTGGCCGCCAGGTTGCGCGTTACAGGTGGCGCCGTTCAGGCATGGCAGCGCTGCACACGGGTTCTGTCCGCACTCGCGCAGCCCATGCGCCAGTTCCACAAGGCCGTCTGCGCCGGCACGCAGCTGCACCAAGTGTGGGCCCACTCGCAGACGACGTACGCAGCCAACCAGACCCGATGTCGTCCCCGCGTTCCTAAATACTCTGCACAAATGACAAGCGCAGCCATTAGAAACACTTGCGCTGTGGTTAGGATTTAATAGATTTTAGTATGGACCGATGTTAACTGAAAATTGATTTTAAATTTCTGAATGTGTGCGTGGATTGGTATTGGCATCTGTAGGCACTGGTAGGTAAGATGAAGCTCATTTAGGCACATACTAAATTATGGATCGGCAACCACTTACGATTTGCATGCAATTTGCAATTTGATAATCACTAAATGTCAAGGTAAATAAAAGTATTTTTTATTTCATATAAACAGTCTACAAACTCTGAGACTCCTTTGTCAGCAGCTACCAGTTTCAGATTGACGAGAGTATCTTTCGCGTTATTCTTAATTTACCAACCCATTTCCAATAACTTTGTTATTAATTGCCTTTGCCGGGAACAGGTTACCTGTTTTTCGACCCTTTTTAAAGGTCTTCACGTTATCAGTGATTGACTGGTGCCTTTTGGCTCTTCCAAGAAAAAATGGCTTACCTGGTGACGTTGGTCGGTACGTATCCGATGTAAGCATGTTCTGATAGGTCCAGCGCCTTGAGCGAGCCCTGTGATTGGCCGACGACGTCGTCAAGGTCGTCTAGCTTGAGGAGTCCGTCTCTATGGTAACGCTTGGTTACGACGCGGTGGAACTTCTTCAGCGTGACGCGCTCAGCAGACTTCAATATCACCGCGCCGGCGCCGAGGTTGTACCGAAACTCCACAAACCTGCACGAACGCAAGAACACCGGGACATTAGGTAAGTCTGGAAGTAAACGGGAACCCGGGAACACAAAATCTCAAAATTACTTACAGATAATGAGCACCGTAAGAAGGAGTTTCGATTAGGGATATTCTCAGTTACCGGAAGGAATTATTACCTCCAACACTCTAGTCTAGACAAAGTGAAATACTCAGGTTTCGCTGCGGAAGTCTCACCCATTAACGAGGGCGAGGGAGACAAAATCTCCGGTGCCGTCCTCTTTTTGTTGGCTGTAGAGGAGGATGCCGTCGTTCGCGAACGTCTGGAACTCCAGCTCAACGCTGAGTTTGTGGTAAGCCTTCAGGTGCCGCAGCCGCACAAACGCCTGTCCGTCGAACGCTGGGACAGCAAACTCTGCAAAACCGACGTGTCAACGTGAGCATGAGAACATTGGCACCACTGGTCAGCTAGCGCTTGAGCGCTCAGCTAGCGCTAGGCCGCTCAGCGAGCGCTCGACCGCTCAGCTAGCGCTCGACCGCTCAGCTAGCGCTCAACCGCTCAGCTAGCGCTCAACCGCTCCGCTAGCGCTTGGCCGCTCCGCTAGCGCTTGACCGCTCCGCGCCACACTGGCACGTAGAGTTTGGCTACAATGCGGGCATAACGAACATAATCACGGCCGTCTCAATAAGTGACAATCAATACCTCCACGCGACACGCGCATCTCGCATCGAGGTCCCTCAAACTGCTCTACGCATGCGCACGAGAACTCCCCAAGCAGACCGTCGATGCATGAGCCACCGTGATGGCAAGGGTGAGATGCGCAGGCGCCAGTCTGCACGGTCTGTTCGGTGTGCGCTAAAACCACCAAGATTGCGTCGGTGTCAAATTCTACTAGAAATTTAGCCATCACAACGTCTACTTTCACTCAAGATGCCCTACGTGTTTTATAGGTAAGGTTAAAGATTTTTAAGTTTTGTTGAACAGGCAGATTTTGGAGCAAAGATCCAGAGGATCGTTGGTTCTCAGCGTATGAGAAAAATGAAAATGTTCCAGATAAAACAAATAAAATGAAAGGCAAAATCCATAATTACATCGTTGCACTAACCTGTGCAGTGTTGCCGATCAGTTGATTCAACATGGTCTTCGAGACAATGACAAGCCTGCGCAACGCAGTGACTGTTGGCAACGCCGCAGTCAGCGTTCTCAGTACAGAGGTCACCCAGCAGAGCGTGCACCACGCGGACTGTTTCCACCTCGCGGTATCCGGCCAGCGCGCCTGCGTAAAAGCATTGTGAAACCCGGGGAAGAACGTTGGTAGCAAAGGTCTGAACATAACCTACGTACCATGATAGACGCTGCTCTTGGCGAGCTGTGATTGGCTGCTGTAACCGTAGTACCTACTGGCCGGCAGCAACAGGTGCCTCGTGGACTTATAGAGCGACGCGCTGACGTCATCCTGCACGGCGGAGCGGCGCAGAAACGAGTCTTCTGTGATCACAAAATAATTGTTTTATCTTTCTATTTTGTTTGGTCACCTGCTAATTCTGGACCGATTCAATTAAAAGATTTTGTAATTTTCACAAGATACATTTAAGTGTGGTAGTGATTTTTAAAGAATCATTTGGGAAATTTGGTCAGCAATCCCAACAAGACAGTTGTAAGCTTACCCTTGCACGGGCCCAGCTCTAATACCACGATATCCATCTGTCGCCGGCACCCTTCGAGCTTAAGCCGGCACTCTGATGGGTAGCTGTGACCGTCGCTGCCACACACGGGCTGCGCATCGCGCGCGTCGTCTATGCACACTGCGCGACATGTGCACGCCACGCGTCCATTGCGCAGCTCGCAGGCGCCACCGAAGAGACACTCCATTGTTGCACACGAAACTGGTGCGTTGCCTGCAACGGTCGACAGTCAGGCGAGCTAACAGTCACGCGGCGGCACGTACAAGAGAGCTGGGGACAAGTCTTTGGTGCGATGTGAAATAGTGAAATGCTCCCAATTGGAGTTTGCTACAAACAAGAAACAAGAATTCCTTTATGGTCTTATCTTTCAGAAATATCCCTGCGAGCGTGTACCATCTTGCCGAGGCAGGAAGGATGTGGTTTTAGCACTCACCGGAAACACATCCTTGTGGACGTAGCCAGGCGCCGGTCTCGGGACACAGGGTGCACTTGGGTCCTTGCACCCCAGGCTTACACACGCAGCGGCCCGTCATCTGCTCGCAGTCGTCACGCACAGACCCCCACTCCGAGCACTCGCAAGCTGCGACATCATACCACAACACACTCGTGAAGACTGATATCTTCAACACCGCAAACACTCCCTTACATTTGACTTAAAAACCATTTCAAATAACACATTTCTGTTTTATTTGATTCATTGGAAACACATTTGCTTTCAACAGGGAACGCCAGCATGGGAAAAATTCAAACAAAAATAATTTTGAACGCCGACAAGCAAAAAACGCTGAAATATGTTTCTAGCTTTGAGAATATTTTTATGAAAACTCCAGAAAATTTCAGACGAACTAACGAAATGCTGTATAAGCTAATCGTATCGCTTCAGAAGGTGCACCTAAAAGTTCCACGTAAAAAATTGTAATCCCTGTTCGTACGAAGGCGCTAGAGACGCATATTATGTAACTACAGAAATCGACTCACGCGAGCAGCCGTCGCGCCCCTCGGCAATCCTCGTGAGTCCCCAAAAGCCCGGCTGACAGCGATCACAGCGCCACCCGCCTACGCCCGGCTTGCAAGCGCACTGTTCGTTGTCCGTGGGGCACGGTGTTTCGGGGACAGTTCCAAGGCGGTGACACGCGCAAGCGACTGCGCAACCTGCACCTCCTGCGCCCTGCGCGTGCGTCGTGCCGTTGGCACAGCATCCGAACAGCGACGTCGAGCAGTTGCCGGCATCCTCTGAAACCAGGCGGTGAAGCAGACGCATGAAGGATTGCAAGTATTTTGAAGCACGTGGTATGTAAAATATTATTAAAATGGTAAATTAAAAATTATTGAAATTGAGATTTTAAGTGCAAAGTGCTTAACCAATGAAGCCCTTATAACCTCTCAAAAATTGGTTAAAATTTCTGTGAGTGTAATTTGTTGAGTTTAACGACGCACTGTTTTCACAACGACCCTGTGATACTAGTATCATGTCGTCGGTGAGTGAGCGGATGATGATAAGAATTAAGACTCACTGAACCTGGTCTAGAAGGAAGTTGGGGAAGCTCGATGTCCCCAAAAATCACCTATCCAATACCTGACCCAGCGCAGTGTTACTTAACTTTAATCCCTCCAACCTCTCTCCCTAACAGAACTGGTCATGTGTATGATGGTCACCTATCCCAGCCCCAGCCCCAGCCCAGCCCAGCCCAGCCCAGCCCAGTGTTACTTAACTCTGAAGACTTCACGTAAATAGCGTCTCCAACACACCAAACCGTTCGGCTGGAACGCTGAAGGTTAAACACTGGCACATCAGACCGGATTGGTAATCTTGTTTTTATTACACAGCAACATCATCTTCTGTGTCAAACCATGCAATCATAGGTCAGCCAGGGATGAGGAATGGCCGATAGTTTGTTGCGACCGATATGAAACCCTGAGATCCGTTCCTGCGCTCACCTAGCAACATTTTCTCGCGACACTCGCCATAGAAGAGCAGCGTCAGGGGCGCCAAGTGCAGACACTTGGCCTTGCGCAGTTCGCACTCGTTCCGGTAGGTGACCATGTTGGATGCGCAGAGCGGCTCGATGGCGGTGTCATCTGCGCAGTCGGTCGGACACACGCATTCGCCTGCCTCGCAGCGCGCGCCTTGCGTGCACTTCACGCCGGCGCACAAGTCTGCAAGGCCGCCAGGCAGCAAGGTCAACGTCAAGGTTTTACAACATTTTGAACGAGCTTGTTACGTAAAAGTAAGTGAAATCATGCTACGGACCCTAGGCTAGGGTTGGTTTAGCATTGATTTTACTGTTAGAGTGACAGCGCTTATGTTAAAAGTTCGTTTTAGCCAACACAAGTTAACGGCCAACCAATGGCGCTTAGAGTTCTCCTTCGTCACAAACCTCTACAGTTAAATAATCGCGACTCAAATATCAATACGTGTAAATCGATTGTTGAGGTCAGAATAAGAAAGGATACAATCTAGAGAAATTCAGACACAAATACAAGCTATTGTTTTTAAACACGGGTACACTTTATCTAACTCTAGTACTAGCTTTGAAAAAAAAACATACACACGCACACACACATTTCAGCTGAGTGTTGAACGCTTCGAAAAAAAAATTCCCAATTTTCGTAACTTTTGCCTGTTATTTTATCAAAGGTGATAGCGAGCATTAGCGATATGAGCGTAGTGTTCCTTCATCTTTGGCCAGCAATATCAGCTTAACATTAGCTCTAAGACTCTGGCCAGTTTTAAACACAATGTCACAATTATGTCGTTTTACTTGAAGTTATATAAATGAGGTATTCACCGCAGTCACCGGCATGGGCCACGATCACGTACTGGCGACTCCGACACGAAGCCTGACGGAGTTCACACTCGTTTGAGTAGGTCTTGCCGTCAGTTCCGCACACGGGGGAATCTGACTGCGGGCAAGTAAACAAGCGTCAGCAACTCAATGACAGCGTTCAGTGCTTGGCACTGGTTTGTCCACCCCAGCGCATGCGTTCTCACCTTTGCGCATGAGCCTGGACACACGCACTCCGAGATTCCACTTCCGTCGCTTTCACACACG
Organism: Protonemura montana; assembly: GCA_947568835.1. Lineage (NCBI taxonomy): Eukaryota > Metazoa > Arthropoda > Insecta > Plecoptera > Nemouridae > Protonemura > Protonemura montana. The sequence continues at coordinate 27,397,175 of OX387602.1, read as the reverse complement.
GCGTAGTGGTCGCACTTCCGTTTGTCACAGTCATCTGGAAGAAACGTCGCTAAGTAAGAGGACCAAGCAAGCTGTGTTTTATGTTGGGACTTTGAACAAAGTGGCCGGGTGCAATTACGTTTTGAATATCTAGCTTTGTCTAGAATCGAGTACCTAGAACCAGTGTGATATTTCTCTAGTTAACTTCACATTTCCTGACTAGACGTGTTTGAAGGAAAATGCTCGTTTAGCCAAAGATTGAGACATATTAGCATAAAATATATAATTCTTAATTTGTGCAACATCTGCAACAAAACGCATCTTCCTTTTCCCCAAAATTGTTCAGCTTACTGCATTGTCCATCGTGGCGCTTGTGTACTTCGCGTTGCTTCCGGCAGCGCTCCTGCCGGAGATGGCACTCGTTATCGTAGGTGACGCCATCGGAGCCGCAGACCGGCGTGAACTCTGCCGGGCAGTGTGGACACTCGCAGCTCGCGGCGCCAGCGACGACCACGCAGAGCGCGCCCCAGTCGCACGCGTGAGCAAAGCACGGCCCGCCTTCACCTGCAAAGCGAGTAATAGCCGGGACGAGTTATCGCGAGGGGTGAGTCCCAAAGGATTGCAACTCGCAATGGGCTTCGATTTAACTTACCGCACGAGCCCGCGTGTTTGACGACTACGGGCGCCTTCGCCGCGCATGCTGCTCTGCGCAGCTCGCACGCAGATTCGTACGTGCGCGAGTCGTCTGCGCACACGGGACGAACTAGCGGTTCGCACGGTGCAGGACACTCGCAACGCGCGACGCCGAATTCGCTCACCGCACACGCCTCGCCGGGTGCGCACTGGACTCCGGCGCATGGATTCACCCCTGGGCCAAAAAGTCATTTGTTATCACTAAACAAATGTTGGCAGCATCCAGTTTATCAACCAGTTAGCATCGACCACTGACGCAATACTTTAATTAAAGGTGACTGCCAAATGATAGGGGTGCTCACCTGTCGAACACTTTCCGCGATAGATGATGCGCAGCGGTGCGCGCGCACGACATGCTTCCATGCGCAGGACGCAGTCGTTGGCGTAGGTCTTGCCGTCGGATGCGCAGACTGGGGCGACGACGTGGCTGCACGTGTTAGCGCAGTGACATGCTGCGCGGCGGTCCGGCCCGACCTGGCACACCCCGCCGCCGGCGCACGACACTTCAGCACACGGGTCTGAAGGCGCACCGATAGTAAGACATGAAATGACGCGTAAACTACTGGACTAGTACAGAGCAATGGAGGCTAAATCATTGACCGCAATGACAAGGATGTAGCCAGGTTTGCCGTGTCAAAGAAGAGTGACAGTGAACGCTAATAGCGGCTTTGTTTGCAGTAAAATGTATTATTTCTTGATACCTTCTTCGGATTTGGACGAGGTATAGTGACTGTTCTTGGGTCCTAGCTCGTTATCTGCCACATATATGGTTACAATTCTGGTATGATGCTTTCCCGTCTACCTTTTTCTTTTGACAAACTCTGAAAACCTACCGCATTTCCCGTGGAATCTGACCGTGATGTTGGTTTCTGTGACGCACGCCTCGCGGTTCAGGTGACACATGTCTCGATAGTCGTTGCCGTCGCTGCCGCAGACGGGGCGCTGCGCCACGAGCAGCGAACACAGCGTTCTGCACTCGCAGCGTGTCGTCGTGGAGTCGACAACACCGCTGGACGAGGGCGAGTTGGCGACGCACCGTCCGCCGAAAGGACACGTCACCAAGTGGCAGGGGTCAGCGATTTCTGGTGGAAAACAAGCATTCACGCATTACACAGATGAACAGATTTCTGGAAGTGTAGCGGATAGTCTTTGGTAATGTTAGGGGTGTACTCTAACAAACTAATAAAAATAATTAATGAAAAATTAAGTTTACTAAAAAACTTCTGGTGTACTTAAAATGATGCAATAAGTGAGATATTTAGTATGGCTTGATTCTGGTTCCGGATCCAGTGCGCTCAAAACTCTTTCAACGAGGCGGATCTTCTGCCCGTCCGGTGCTTAATACACTGAGTTGTTGGTCATAGTTGAGATTTATTCGCAGAGAGCTGAAGCTGTTTTCACCAAACAAGTAATAGAAATGCCAGCTGCTGTATTTGAACGCATTAGCCGCTTTATTTGTTGGCGACCATTATTCAATTCATCAGAGAGCTTGAGGAACAGCAACAAACATTCAGGTTGGAGCAGGTAATCGCCGAAAGAAATACAACGTGCAAATATGGATCTTGTATTTTATTAAAAGACTCGTGGACATCGAGACTGCGTTCCGTAAAAGGCAACATTGCACATACTAGAACGGAGTGGAAAGCATTTTCAAATAATTCTAGGAAAACAAGAAGCATGCGCGTGACAGCTTAACTGTTTACACAGTCAAGAAAACGTGTAAATTGTGAGCCAATAAGAAATATAATTAAACCAAAGCATAAAGAATTCCAATCCACTGAATGCTCTTCGTTTTCTATGGTCTTTGAAATACCAACTACCTTTTAGTCACAAAAGTACGAGCCATTTAATAGCTATCAACAATAGATCAAATCTACCATATATTATAAAAGAAGATCAAATAAAAGCATAGACGCAATAAGCACAATGTGAAACTATAAAAAGTATTCGGAAAATATGGAAACGCTCTTCTGTCAGCAAAGAAGAAAGTTCAGTGTGGTCGACGACGTTTTGGTTTCCCTGAAAAAAAATCAACGAACATTAAAACTTACTCTTTCCACCACACATGCGAATAACAGGAGCAAATAGGAGCCAGAAAAAGACCATAATCCGCGCCCCATGCACATGCCTGCAAGGAAATGGTATAGAGTAAGAACAGGAAGGAACACATCCAAGCAAATTCGGGGGAAATCATTATCTGTGAACTTTTATCGAGCTAACGTTAAAAAAATGTGTGTGTGTATTGACAATCTGTCATGGGTACTTGCTCCAATAAATTAGTAATCGAGCTAAGTGTCCGTGATAGCTATTCTACTCACCGCAAGCCCCAGGGTGCCTGACGCGAGTGTTGTCCTCTTTGAGGCACGCTTTCCTGCGCAGGACGCAGAGGCTAGTGTAGGTGAGGTCGTCGGTGCCACAAACTGGCCCGTGACCGGGCGGGCATTCCTCAGGGCATCGGCAGTAAGCCACGCCGGCGACGTCGGTCGCACAGGACGCTCCAAAGGGACAGTGCTTGATCTCGCACGGCTCTGGGAAGCAGAATAGGGAACCTCAGTCTCAGTCGTTTGAAGCAAAATAGCTTGGCCCTCGGGATTATTTTCTCAAAAAAGGGCTTTAAAGCTCTCTCTCTCTCTCTAACTGAGATTCCCTATCGCTTCGAGTAATTGTTTTCGGGCGTAACGATATTGATAGTACTGTTAATTGTTTGCTTAAAGCCGTCTAAATTGATCGTGGGAAGTTCAAATTTGTTGCAGTCTCACCTGAAAAGGCCACAGAAATTCAAATTGTACTCGACTCTATCAGAAGTAAACTAAAAAGGGCTATCACCGGACAAAGATTATGGTAAAATTCTAGTTCATACTATAGGTGCGTTCAATTTGTCCCGGCACGTGAGCCTTGGGTCGATATGGCTTATCTCCCAATGACTCGTGGACTCGTGCCGCGCTAACATCAGGCAATTATTAGAAGCCGATAATTTAAACCTCAACGCTACTTAACCTGTTAACCCAGCCGTGTCAGCAGTTATGGGCTGGAGGGTCTAAAGCAGTCGAGGTCAGGCCAACGTTATCCTCCAAACCTTACAACGCAATGTTATCGCCAAAGATAGCTTAACCACGCAAGGGATAATCGGCGGTGTTATGACTGTGAAATTCCGACCGCGACTAACAATTGGGCGAACCAATGGCGCAGTTGAGTCAGTCATGTTCTCGTCGATGCTCGTGTTTTTGCTGGCCGCGGCTGCGGTACACGGAGATTGCGTCACTTCAGTGCAGCGGTCTGCAGTATTTTGGATACAGGAGCCCGCTAATATTTTCACCTGGCAAGATATGGCCGACAAGTGCCTGGATAGCTTTAACTCCGTCCTACTCCAGTCGCACGCAGGCCTAAGCGACTCTGAGAGGGAACTCTGCGAACACAAAATCGTGCCGCTTGGCTTCTACCGAGACTCCGATGGCAGCATGAAGTTCCAGGATGGCAGCTTCAACGACGAAGAGGATATGGTTCTGCTCTTACTCATTCTCTCTCTCTTTCTCGATACACCTTCCAAGTATATAATGCATTGCAGAATGTTTATCTGCGAAGTAGCTAATGCCATTGGGCGTGATGACAGGTTCCCGCGACCGACCTCTTGGGCGTGCATGACGAGGAACTTGATGAGATGGCGACTGGTTATGCGGCATTGAACCTGGTGACAGGGCGCTGGCACCTAGTAAACTCCAACTTCACGTTTGAGTGCGCGCTTTGCCAGGTAGCGCCCGTCAAGACGATCGACGAATTTATAGAGGATGACTCCCTTTTAACCTATTACCAAGCCACGCTGGTCGCCATAGACCAAGATGGTTGCACTCGCGACTTAGAAATCAAAATGGACGCTGCGATTGACGAACTTCCCAAGATATTGCCGCCTTTTGGTGAGATCGTTTACACCCACAAGTCACAAATCGGCCTCGAGGTCAGGGTCTGGGTTTACGATGGAATCGCCTGGAATCTAGAGTTGTTGCAAAATATCTTAGTCCTCGACACTTTTCTGATGAGCGTCGAAGACGTCTCATACTGTCCGGCGGTAGACATGGAAAACGGTGAAGGAAATACCTTCGACTGCGGTGATCTAAGGTTGGGTAAGTGTTTTTTTTTACTAACTGCACAGCGATACAGATGAGGTGCGTTGTGCACCTCGTATTGCACCAAGTATTGAAAATTCTGGTAAACTTTTCTAACTTTCTAGAAAATACAAAACACAGACAGTACGTTTTTGAAGGCGTATTTTGAAGGCGTTTTTTTTTAAGTACGAATACAGCTGTAAGCCAGTTCAGCCTGGTATGTTATAAGTTTACGGTCTGGCATCAATAATTCAAACTAGCCTTGACGTGAACGGGTCCTGGTCTGTCCGAGCAGGAGATGGATGCGTGAGCGCCGTCAACGAGGAACAGGGGAGTTTTACTACAATGAGTTGCCTCATCAACAGTTCCATTGGCCAGACACTCTGGCACTCGAACGCCTGGCAGATGGCGCGTGCGCCGTGCTCCTCGCTTAAACAGGACGAGAACGACCTGGCGTTCCCCTACAGGCCCACATTGATGCTGGAAGCCGTTGCCGGCGTCGTCAGTCGCAATCTGCGCGCCGACAACGTTCTGGACAGCGAGCAGCGCAATGAAAATTTGCGTGTACTTTCGATCAGCTTGGAGGAGTCGCGCGTGGTGAGCTGTCCTGGTGTGCAGATCGCAGTGGCAAGGGTCAGTGCCTCGAAGCAGACGCCGGTCGGGCTTGAACTTGCCTGGAACGACGACGACGACGACAACGATGACGACGACAACGATGACGACAACGAAGAGTCGGAGGATGTGTGGCCGTATCCGTACGTCGAGGCGAGCTTGGTTTACGAGTACCACCACGTCACCGTGCCGCGGCCTCAGGTTTCGTTGGCGCTTTCGCCTGCGTTGATTGGTGCGGCACAACGCGTCGTCTTCATGGCTCTCTGGCCGAAACCGGACGACGAATCGGTACGATATAGCGATACGAACTTAAAAATCTGCGGAGTCGCTCTTATTTTTTCAACATTTGAAAAAGAAATGATATCAGTTCACAGTTAAAGATTAAAGGAGGTATGAAGCAGTGAGCTGTGACGCAGTTGAGTTTAATTTGCTTCAAGTAGATCACGAAAGTTGATTTGATTTGCCTGCAAATATTTTAAAGTTCATATTTTTAACTGTCGGAAATCGATTTGAAATCGATTTTTGTTATCTTTGGATTGAGCTTCAAGACCCTCTTCATGAGGATTGCTTTGATTATTTGCCCACTAGGTGAGGAACTATCACGAACGCTCGTCGCTGACTCGCTTCCTGGACGTTTCGATCATGGTAATGACTTCCTACCCGAACGTGATGATGAACTCCAACAGCTTCGTGGACTTGACGTACAGCCGCGCTGCCGGCGCTGTGGATTGCGCCACGTGGAACGAGGACGTCTGGGACTACGGTGCGTGCACCCAGCTCGTGTCTCTGTCCCCGCACAACGCGGCTTGTCGGTGTAACACGAGACACGTCAGTTTCATCAAAGGGGCAGAGGTCATCCGGATCGCGCTCAAGACACCCGGGATTATGGACGAGGGCGTGGGGAGCGACCGCGAAATCATGCACTCGCGTTGATTTAAGGGGCGTTGTGATTTGAGTTGCTTGAAGAAATTGGGTTTGATTTTCTTTGATGCACTGGTGAGCACTGGTTTCTCTGTTGGTTTCTCGTTTTTCTCTGTTGACGCGGCGTTCCCCGAACCCCTTGGACCGCTACAGACTTTTTTCTGTGTATCACATATTCCCCAGTTGATGGGATAGCCTTAACACAATCTCGGTTTCATTATGTTGTTCAATATGAGTGACAATTGCGACAATTTTGGGTAGGAAAGCGCTCCTGCGTATTGTTTGGTACACCCCCATTCTAGGTGACTTTGCACTGAATCTTGTTCAAAATGCAATCTATTCAACAGACTAATTTTTGTCTTGTAAAATGTGAATTGTAAATTGTATATTTCGACATGGCTCATGCCAAAAGCGGCCAATCATGATAAATAAACAATATTCTTATTCTTATTCTTGTTATTAATTATTTTTATTTTTAGTCGAACTTTGACCAACATTTTCGTGACAAGTTTCAAAATAATTTTCTTTTCTAATCGTGAAAACTAAAGACCAGCTGCTGCGTTTCTTTGTGTAACATAGTTAATCCCGAATGAAGTGTTAAAAGACTTCTAGCTGTTTCATGAACTTACTTTCCTTTTAAGCTATTTTCATATTTCTCCTACTTACCTTCACAATGTGTTGCTAGGCTAAGAATGAGTAACACTGACAGCGTGGATACAGTTTTCCTGGTTGGATAATGATCTTGGTTTCATTAAAAAATGGCAAATAAATAACTCAAGGTCAGGCTTATCGGGCAGCCCCTGTGAGACTGAGCAGCTTCACCAAGGTCATCAAGAGTACTTTCAAGGTCACTAAGATCCTGCATTGCACCGCTTGCACGAAGTGTTCTCACTTCTGAAGAAAACAGAACGTGCTTGGAATGAAACGATATTGCGAGAAAAAAGTGGCCTTGCACATCCCACGTCAAAGGAGTAGCAAATGTTAATTTATATTATTATTAATTATTTATATAAGACATAAGCATGTAATGTGAATAAAGTCATAATAAAAGTTTAGCTGTTATTGCTTTATCGCGAGTGGTGATGCCAATTTCTATGACGTCGTGAAATGTTGAGTTGATCAATGAACCATGCGCAGACAAACCTCGACTTCCACGGATAAGCGATGGTGCTGTGTCGAGGGATAAGGCATGCATTAAAAAGAATGACTGTGCCACCACGACTGGCGGGTAAACAATAAAAATTTGCATTGATGAAAGATGCGCACGAATTTTATAACACTCGTTTCTTTATTGATATGGCGTGCCATAAACTTAGCATCTTTACCGTCTCTGTTGCTCGTCACATAGACTCTATAAAATCGAGCACCATGCAGCAAAACGTCAGTTTGTTGCAAACGGCCTGCAGTAGCAGCTCTTCTTCAAGAAAACTATCATGTTGTTCACTACAACGCGCAGTCTCGTTGTTCATCTCGCGCTCTGCTTGTGCATCGGGGACTTGGCCCAGGGAGCGACGTTTGCGAAGTCTGCTCCGGAGAACTCAGGTGAGCGTCGGTGCTTGCCTGCAAAGCTTTGGGTGCAGATTACCAAGGGTGCTGGGACGTAAACGAATCGGAATGCTGAGAATAAGCTTTCTTAGTTATGTCATCCCCTAAGTGTCGTTGGTTTACTGGGAAGTGACCGTGGTGAATCATGATTCGATTTGTTACCTTTAATTATGTCAGTTTGGGTTTAGTTTGGGTCTAGTACAGTTCCTTTCAATTGGAAAAGCCAGTACGATCGGGAAAACTAAGGTATTTTCAATTTGAGATGGGAGTTTCTCTATGGATACTCTCAACATTGATGGTTATTTTATCAAAATTTCGGAAACCTTTAAAATACAATGACACTATAACCATGCATTTTTGAGCGCGCTCTCAAATAACACAAATATTTTACGCATTAAAAAAAACGCAGCTGTCAATGCGTTTCCTACACTAAAAATCATGCCGGCACACTGTGTCGGCGCCGGAACTAGCGCCACGGTTCGATCTTCGCACAAAACGGTCTGGACTCTTTTGTCGTTCTCAGCATATCCGGGAAAGTGCTACGACGCTCAGCTGAAAAAAGCGGTTGCTGTGGGAGCGTCAATCACGGACCACTCGGACTGCACCAGGCTGAAGTGCTCCAAATCTAATGGCAACCCCCCGGCATTCACTCTATCCGGCGAGACGTAAGTATCGGAGCTAAGTAGGTATTGTAAGCCGCGGCTCCAAACATTGCTTCACTTTTTCGATAAAGGAACTGGAAGTTCTGTGCATGGGCATGTCCTCGAGGCTCGCATTCCTCACTGGGGCATAGGCATAGTGGTGATTACGCCGTAAGTTTCTGTGAGTACTTTTGCTCAATCTTCCTTACGGTGGGACGATGTGGGTAGGGTGAACGAAGCCACACGAAGAATAAATAAAGTACTAAAATCGCAAGGGTATCCAATGTCTTCGGCCCGTTGTGCCAAGCCCTGAGTGACTGGTTCTCTTTGCGGCCGCTAGGTGCAGCTACGCGAGCCAGTTGCCCAGTAACTGCCGCCTGGTCTCCGGAAACCCCACTGCGAACTTTCCCAACTGCTGCTCGAAAGTAAAGTGCGACGGATCACCTCAGGGCAGCGTCCGAATTGTAGGATAGACAACAAGACGCTGACAGGACGCCGTCGTAGTCGCCGTCGGTTGGCGTCGCGCAGTTGCAACTGGTTACAAGACGGAGATGGACGCTGATATGAGACTTCACCTTGCAGCAGTGGCGAAGACTCCTCTATAAGCCTAAGCGTTGAATGTCTTGAACTCTGTAACCAATTTGGCAGCTAAGAAATATTCATTTATGCTGTATGCTAGCTTTATGCCAGGCTGTATTTCAATCAATCAAAATGTCTTAATCGAAATGTAAAAACATAATTTCAGCTAATAAAATGCGTTGTTTGGACGCTAAATGAGCCAGAAGATGGTGCCAAATTTCGCCAACAGGATCACTAAAATTCTGTTCCAATCCCTGATGGACTCTCGCCAAACTCAGTTGACGCGTATTTCCAAAATGTATGAATTGTGAATACGACGATCAGATTATATTGACCGTGAAACTCGCGCACCTCTTGCATCCCTAGATATCAGCTCTGCGAAACACACTCTCCGACCAATTGTGTGATATTTAATTACTAAAATAAATGCAGTATGAGACTATCTTTCCCAAAAACCAGTGCATCGAAACAAATGATAAAATACTTTGCCAATTGTAAAAATGTGCTATTTAAGTCACTTTTTACAGCATAGAGAGATAATTGAGCGACTGAACCTGACAAGTGAACGTGGTGAATTATAGGTAAGGCATGACGTGAATTTAACGAGTTCGGTTGGCTTTATGGCTTACCCTTTGTAAGTAATTGCAGTGGCAATATTTTTTCTTGTGTTTTGTAAACCACTTAGCACCGCGATTTTGTTTATTTTCCGCATTGTTCGCATAGGATAATGGGTGTGTCAATTGGCAAACGGCGCAACGTCAGCCGCCAACAAAGCAGACGCTTTACTCCTTTGGAAACCAATCACAAACTTACACTTCACGTAAGCAATATTTCATGTGTACATTTTCTGTTCAATTTGGACAACCTGTTCCTGCTCAATTTGTACAATTTGCTCAATTTGTTCCGGCTCAATTTGTTCCTGCTGTTGACATGTGAAATATCAAACCGTCACACCGACACCTCTGAATCCTTGCGACTTTGCCATTGCGCGATACGTAATATGTTCTTTCAAATATGCATACATTTTTGTCAGAAAACACATATCCCATGTTGTCTAGTCGATAACCCGAGATAAGAAAGGGCAAGTCACGTCTTCTCTGAAAGGTTATTGGTTTCAAGTTACTACTGTCATAAAAATAATGAAACGGTTGCCTGTTTGGCTCACGAAACGTCAGTTCTCTGTCGACCATACAGCCGACCTACGCACAAGAACACAAGCATGTCGTATATGAAGCCCATGCTCGTAGTTCTTCTCGCGCTGTGGTGCTGCGTTGAACACTTTTCCGAGGGTGCCGTATTCGTGAAAACTTTCCCTGAACACCCAGGTATTTCTCACTTCTGACTCACGTCTTAGTAGACCAGTCGAATCGAGCGATCACCGCGTCTTCAAATGTTCAGGTTACCAAGAGTGAAAAAAATCGCTTGCCTTAAATCGGAAGTCTACCTGGCTACCGTAGGGAAAACGGTCGTAGCCCAGCTTGACAGAGCTGCACAATGTTTGTTCCTTAAGATTTGAACGTATGTCACAGACCACCCGGGGAAATGTTACGACCCAAAACTGAAGCAGGCAGTCGATCAGGGAGAAGCCATTACGGACCACACAGAATGCACCAGGTTGAGATGCTCGCAGTCCAGGTTTGACCCACCCGAGTACTCGTTCTCAGGCGAAACGTAAGTATATGGCATGAGCTATGAGAAGAGTCCACTCAAACTTCTTGCCAAACACGCAGTATTTTCATTTTTAAAAGTATGAGGCCAAGCACCTGATCTTAAATCTTATGACTTGCTTCAAAATCTATACTCAGGGGCTCAGAGAACTCACGGCTACTCACAGCAGAGTGCGTTTTTAATTTTATGCATGAGAGTTTATGGACCACAAAATGAAAGAAAACTTTTGAAATTTTCCATTTTATTTTGTTAAATTGTATTAAGAGACAATAAACTTCAGCCACACAAAGTTCACGTTTGGGCATCAATTTTTGAGACAGTTATAGTGTTGTTAATAATAAAATACCTCGCGAATTGCAAGCGTTTGCAATTTAAATAAGATTTCATCCTAATTCCAAAACAATATTGCATGTCTGTGGCTGACGATGCCTCGTTTTGCAATCACCAAGTGAGATGTTTGTTTGTTTGTTTGTTTATTTATTTATTTTCCATTGTATACATACATGTATACATACTTTCATAATCCCTCCAGGTGCAGCTACACACCCGACGTTCCAGCCAACTGTCAAGTCATCGACGGGGACCTCTCGGAGGAGTTCCCCGACTGCTGCTCGCGTGTGGAGTGTGACGGCGCACCGGATTCTCCCATTATCTCTATTGGATAAGACGTCAGTCACGACGCCGTTAAAGGGCGCCGTTAAGCCGATAATTTGGAAATCATGAAAATAATGGAAATCACGTCCAATCGAATATTTGACGAGAGACTACTTCATTTCCATATAACATTGCTAACATACTAAATACAATCCACGTCTATTTTCTTCCCGTGTCTGTGATCCCGAAATCCACAAACTATGGTTACACTAACCGCTTGTTCTCTAAGTTATTTTGTTTTCATATTCTTTTCTGCATCTTATCTCTTAGGTGCATTGTTGCACACTGCATAGTTTATGGTTTTATTTCGATGATGAGCCATGTTTTATCGTGGTTGGTCATTTAAGTATATCCCCTACTACAGTTCCTTAAACGCTTTCTACTTATGCGTAAAACGAAGATTCATGACAAATGATTTAAAGCGATAATTAGCTTCACGACTTGAATGCACTGCAAACAAATATGGTACACATGCTTTAAATCCTGCGATGTCACCGTTGATGCAATTATGATGAGTTATCATTTTAACAGACTTGAATTTCGACATTCTAGTCCTACTACCGAACCGGCCCCTGGTTTTACTAATTGTGCAAAAACATTTGGTTATCATGGTTCTCTTTGCGATATCCAGGTGCATGTGAAACAGTTTCCTTCAAACTACCATGTACTTGATGGCGATCCTTCGGGGGACCATCCTGGCTTCTGCGCCATCGACATCGTGGGGTAGGACTGCGTCGTAGGTCACCATCTTCCTCCAGTACGCGTGCACATAGATAGTCTCAAGCAAATGAGACGGAGAAGAAAATGCTGAGCTTTACAGCAATATGTCAGCCTCTTAAGGGAATGATCTTCACAGGCTGTTAGCCTTAAATTTATGGGTTAGGTTAGGTTAAACCTACACACTCAACGCTGTTAGTGAACGAGCAGACAGTGTGAAAGAAAAAATTCAATTTGGTTTATAATAGTACTGTGCTTGCAACACCACTCATCATCAACTGACTATTTGTATGCGTGTAAGGAAAAAATAAAATAACGGTTCGCGTTTGGACTGTGCTAAATTTCCATTTACAATTTGAACATGGATAAGTACATAAAATATTATTAAAATATAGATATATCAAAACAGCTCATGGTTTTGGTGCAGATCGCAATTGAGGATCTCCATAAAACGTGTAATCGTAGACTGCATGTGAGCTTACCCTTGCTTTGATCAACTGTGCCAATTTGCAAGCGATAAGAACGGGTCTCTGAATCTGACCCATCAATTTAATCACGGACATGATAATAACATCGGCTCTTTGGGTCAAGACGTCAGTTTGTTGGCAACGGTCAACAGCAGTAGGTCTTCCAAAAGAAAAACAGCCATGTCGTTGACAGCGCGCAGTCTCATTGTCCTCGTGGCACTCTGCGTTTACAGTGACTTTGCCGCGGGTGGGACATTCGGATTTTCAGCCCCGGAGAATCCAGGTATGTTTTGTGCTTACCTACGCTGTTCGGGGGCATTTTTAGAGTTCTACGGTGCCAACGGATATAGCGGTCGGGTGAAACCTACGAGGTTGTGTACTGCAAGTGATATAAATATGTGGCCTTGTCAGAAGGGACGAGAAGTCGAGGTTGGTAAGCTCAGAAAAAATATTTTGCCCATCACTATCAACCTCGAGCTACAGTAAACACATAGACCGCGAAATTAAGTTTGATTAAAACACATTTAATTTATTTTTCTTAGTTAAAAGAAAAGGAGATCGTCATTATTCTAATACTTTTAAAAAGTATTGCAAAAGAGGTAAAAACCAATTATGTCGGTCAGTTTGTACGATTCATTGACCTTTGCCTCTGTTTTCCGATTGGTAGAAACTATATTTTAGGTTTGCGTCATGACATTATTTTTTTTTGTGGCCAGAATGTAGTCCCCCACACTTTGGAATTGTGAAATCAACCAGTGGCCCACAAATGCACAGTATTGGCTTCATGAGGCAATCTGCGCGCTGTTATGGGTTTGTGGGTCTGTTACAGCACACCCAGGGATGTGTTATCACCCATCTCTAAAGCAGGAGGTCGCAGTGGGTGCTTCGATCACGGACCACACGGATTGCACCAAGCTGAGCTGCTTCAAGAGCAATGACAAACCACCAAAGTTTGAGCTTGGAGGCGTCACGTACGTATGCCATCTTTCTTCTCGTACTTTTCAACAAATACTTAACACTCTTTATGGTGTATGGTTTCTACAGTTTTTGAGATTTTCTTAAGAAATGTTTTGCGATGATTTGAAATGCACGTTTTAAGTACCTAAGTAGTTGGGGTCATTGACAACAGTGGGCCATTTTTTGAGTCCTTGGGGGGGTTAATGGTTTAAAAAATTTGGGCGATATTGGTAGTTCCGGTAAAGGGGAAATCCAAAAAAAAACTCATTTAGTGCGAAACTTTACATGATATGACTTTGCATAGACAGGGAGTGAAGCCCCCGGTCCCACCTCGCCGTGCCCGGAGCGCGCCTGTGGCCGAGGCCCCTAGCGAGTGAAATAAAGCTCTAAATACTATTCTTTTACAAACCCGTGGTCATCAAATCTTGTCACCTTGTTTTCTTGATCCTTGTTGTCTTGGCAACGTTTAAAACTATTTTCTGCGTCTTCTGTGGCAATGCACATTGCCAGGTGACACGACATTCGCCAATCATTGCAGCAAAACGCTTTCGCTGTGGTTTTAGCCAATCATACTCATAATGGTCATAATGCCTATCATAATGGTGCATGTTGTGTTTTATATCCTTTCCAAGTTCATTAAATGCTCTAAACACGGCATTTATGACTATGTGGATAATGGTAATAAATGTTAGCGTGGTAGAACGAGTAGCTAAGAAATGTAAGCAAAACAGCAAAGATTTTGTAAAATCTTTTGTAACCCTGGTTCTCTCTGTGACATCCAGGTGCAGCCATGCGTATCAGTTACCTGCCAATTGCAAGGAGGTGGCCGGCGACCCTTCGACGGATTACCCTGAATGCTGCCCTCAGGTGAAGTGTGATGGGCCTCCTCAAGGCAGCATCAGAGGCGTGGGATAGGATAACGTCGTACACGTGTGTCTTCAAATGTGTAGTATGAAGACACGTAAGGGAGGAAGAAATTGCTGCGCAAAAAAGTGTTCTGCAAAATTTGTGGAAGATCTCCAACTGCCGTGGGGTCACAAGTGCAAGCTTGTGTAGAAAGAACACATTGACAATTGTCTTATTAATGAGCTGTGTGCTTCTTGAGTGAGCTGCCAGATGTGGACTGTAACAATGTGATTAGAATTTGTTTCAGTGTGTCTTGAACACTCTCTTACATCAATTTACAATACATTCCCAGATGTCAAAATTTTGGGAAACACTGCTCTAGAGATTTGCATATTCTTGTGAGATTGTTATTATGCATGCATGCGCATTTATTTCCTCTCATTCGTGCTTGTAATAAGACATGTAGCTAGTCTATGCTCTGATCGACGAAGACAATATACTCCTCCACGGAAAGATTAACTAATGTGCTCATTTTTGGCAATCGCCATAGAGCACTGATTTCTCTGGCGCCCATACCCAGTCACACGATGCTGGCACGTTACGCACTCTACGCGTGCCTACTGGCCGCCGTTCAGAACAGCGCTTTCCGCTAAACGGTTCCCGAATATTCCGGTAAGAATCTTAGCAAAAAGTTTGTTTGACTTCCGATCCCGCCCGATTCCAAAACCTATCACGAACTTCCCCAAACTTTTAGAATCTATTATCGTGTCAGACCTGGCTCCTGTTTTAAATGTTTTGGTCACAATAATCGCAGGCCAGCCGGGAAATTACCTGAACACAGCTCACGAGCCTCATGTACGTATGCGAACCGAACGGTTTGGCATGTTGGAAACACCGGTTCTCGTTAGATCACCGAAGTTAAGCAACACTGCGCTGGGTCAGGTATTGGATGGGTGACCATCATACAAATGACCGGGAGAGAGGTTGGAGGGATGAAAGTTAGTACAGCAACTTCACTCGCCTTGCTTATCAACCTCTCGACGGCATGGATTTGTGGAGGAATCCTGTTGTTCGCGTTGTATACCGTCCTTTGGAAGGGACGTTAAGCCGGTGGTCCCCTTGGTGCTCTTCGACAGGAGTAGGCTAAGTGCCGGCACCGGGTTTCCTCTCCTCCCTTCTATGCTAGGTTAGGTTCATCATCATCCTCATCATCATCCACTCATTCACCGACGCCATTAGACCAGTGCTGCATGACCAGATGTCAAAACAGTGCGTCGTTAAACACCACAAATAATAATGATAATAATAATAATAGTACGAATGCGAAGAGCAGACTTTTTTCGAAGTAGAAGGAAATTGGTAGGTGACCGCTCCGTTCAATTGTGACTTAGGCGTGTTTAAGTTTAATGCACTTTGTGCTTCAACTGGCTGATGGAACTGATGCCCAAGGCGAGCAAATATATCAGAGGGTCATGCTCTTTTCCAAAGGCCAATATTCTCGTTCGACTTTGGATAAAGAAAGCATCATTCTTATCTGGTATGGCTCCTATGTCCTAACCGTGTTATGCCTCAGTCTTACGCAAGTTTTGAACAAACCAAAAAAATGAAAATGGAAATTCAAACAAAATTATGCATCCAACAGCAATTTTCCAGAAGAATAAGAGAAGTATTGTGCAAAAAAAACACACATGTATCACAGTTTCTAACATTACTGTATTGCAAGACCACTCATCATCAATTGAATATTTGTTAGCGGTAAGTAAATTTAAAAAATACTAGCTGTCTGCGTTCCGACTATGCTAAATTTTCTTTAAAGATTTTTACGTAGATAAGTATCATCATAGCTCATGGTTTTAGTCCGAATTGCAATTGAGGTTCTCCATAAATGATAAAACGTATAAGCGTCGACTGCATGGATTCTCACACTTGCTCTCTGTCGTTGACCTGACCAATTATGCCAATTTGCAAGAGATAAGAGCGGGTCTCTCTGAATCTGACCCATCAATTTAATCACGGACATGATAATAACATCGGCTCTTTGGGTCAAGACGTCAGTTTGTTGGCAACGGTCAACAGCAGCAGGTCTTCCAAAAGAAAGATAGCCATGTCGTTGACAGCGCGCAGTCTCATTGTGCTAGTAGCACTGTGGGTTTGCATGGACTTTGCCGCGGGAGGGACATTTTCAATGCCGGTCCCGGAAAATCCAGGTATGTTTGGTGCTCGCCCTCGTGGTCTACGGGCATTTTTTCTAGTTTTGTCTAGTGTCGGGTGTAAGCTGCGAGGTTGTGTACAAGCGTGAAGAGATGATTTTGTTAAAAAGGGAGAGAAGCCGGGGTTTGGTAAGCCCAGAGGGAATATTTGACCCATCAAGATCCTTCTCAAACAACAGTTAACACATAAACAGTTTAATTTATATTTCATCTAAACAGATTTTTTTTGCCAATCTGTGCGCACTGTCATGGGTTTGTGGGTCTATTACAGCACACCCGGGGATGTGTTATCACCCATCTCTAAAGCAGGAGGTCGCAGTGGGTGCATCGATCACGGACCACTCGGATTGCACCAAGCTGATATGCTTTAAGACCGACTCCAACCCAGGGTTTCGTTTTCACGGCGTTACGTACGTACTGCCAAGAGTAAAATAAAGCTCTACGTCTTACCCAGCTATATGTACGTGGTACCAAAATCCTTCCCAAAACCCTTGTTACCTTGTTTTCTTGTTCCTTGTTCATAATTCAAAATTCATAATTCATTTTTATTAAAGCCTGTCGATCATTACATGATATTGCTATCGTCAATTCCTAAAACTATTTTGAAAGATTTGTGACACCTTAAATAACCTTAAAACATAGAAATATACAAACATTTTAGGACATAATTGTTTGATGTTGGTACATCATTGTTTTCTTGGCAACGTTTAAAATGATTTTCTACGTCTTCTCGCCTGGGTGGCGATGCACATTGCCAGGTAACACGTCAATCGCCAGGCATTGCAGAAAAACGCTTTCGTTATGATTTAAACTGATCATACGTCAATTTATTGTGGTTGAAAAGTTTTACCTCCTTCTCGAGCTCATCAATTGCTCTTCGCAAAAATACAAAGATAAGACGGCAATGTATGACTGTAGTAATTATCGTTGGTGTGGTAAAATGAGTTGCTAGCAAGTGTAGGAAAAACTGCCAGGATTCTGCAATCCCTTCGATTATCGTGGATCTCTCTGTAATATTCAGGTGCAGCTACGCGAGTGAGTTACCTGCCAACTGCAAGGAGGTGGACGGCGACCCTTCGACGGATTACCCTGAATGCTGCTCTCAGGTGAAGTGTGATGGGCCTGCTCAAGGTAGCATCAGAGTCGTGGGATAGGATAACGTCGTACACGTGTGTATCTTCAAGTATCAAGCCACGTAAGGGAGAAGAAATTGCTGCGCAAAAAAGTGTTCGGAAAAATTTGTGGAAGATCTCCAGCTGCCGTGGAGTTACAAGTGCAAGCTTGTGTAGAAAGAACACATTGTCAATTGTCGTCTTAGTGAGCTGTGTGTTTCTTGAGTGTGCTTCCAGATGTGGACTGTAACAATGTGATTATAATTTGTTTCAGTGTGTCTTAATTTTCTTACATCAATTTACAATACATACCCAGGTGTCAAAATTTTGGAAAACACTGCTCTAGAGATTTGCATTTTTCTTGTGAAATTGTTATTATGCATGCATGCGCATTTATTTCCTCTCAGTCGTGCTTGTAATAAGACAATGTAGCTAGTCTATGCTCTGATCGACGAAGACTATGTAGTCTTTCAGGGGAAGATTAATTAATGTGCTCATTTGAATATGAATATGTTAAAGCAACTTTGTTGATTGATTGATTTGTGGTGTTTAACGACGCATTGTTTTGACATCTGGCCATGCGGCACTGGTCTAATGGCGTTGGTGAATGAGTGGATGTGATGAGGATGAAGATGAACCTCACCTAGCTTAAAGGGGAGGAGGGAAAACACGGTGTCGGCTCGTAGCCTACTCCTATTGATGAGCACCAATGGGACCACCGGCTTAGCGTCCCTTCCTCAGGACGGTACAACTCGAACAGCTGGATTTATCCACAAATCTATGCTGTCGAGAGGTTGATAAGCAAGGCGAATGAAGTTGATGTACTAACTTTCATCCCTTCAATTTCTCTCCCGAACAGAACTGGTCTTGTTCATGACGGTCATCCATCCAATACCTGACTCAGCGCAGTGTTGCTTAACTTCGGTGATCTCACGAGAACCAATGTTTCCAACACGCCAAACCGTTCGGTGCAACTTAGTTGTTAGGTTTGGAGGAAAGGAGGGGGGGGGGGGGGGCATTATGCGGTTATTCTGACTAAAGCTGCACACGTCGCAAATCACACGCTAAGTTACGCATTAGGCGCAAAAGGCGCTCCCTGCAACATTTATATCGCCGCAAGGTCGCGGAATAAGACAAGTAAACAACATGAGAATCATGCGTCGATGCCCGAGATAAAAGTGTGGCTTGGCATTCTCATAAGCATTTACTTGCGAGCTTTTCCTCGTTGTATTTCAATGAGAATATTGGTCAACTTAGTGACCAGCGATCAGAGGCATGTCTTTATTTTACAGGCGCCGAAGAAGTCAATCGGCATCCGGTAAAATGTGTTTCTTTTCTCTCTGTGTGGGTGCAGTCGACATTGCAGCAGCTTCCCAATGTAAAGTGCGAAGGTAACAGCCAGCTCTGTTAGCGGTTACCTACTTTATTTGTACCTAGCACTACCTAGCATCGGTGAGTGCAATAAAATGCATCAAGTCCCAGCCATCTTGCTGGACATGCATTTCATACACCAGTCTAAAATGCAGATCAGCAGACCCTCGGGCTACTGATCTATTGCCGTCGGGCCCATGCAAAACTAATTTTATTCCTCGTTGGACCCAGAAGTGTTGTTTCATTTTCTACCCGCAACCGATATATTTCGTACCACACAGAGCTGAAAATATCCCTCTGTCACACATCCCACCGCTGCCACCAATGGAGCAGTCTACTAATACTGAATTAGCCCCCATACGAGGTCCTCTCTCAGTATAATTGAATAGACATTCAGGCATAAATCATATTTCCGTGCATCGAGAGGTGAGTTTGCCGAACAGAAAATTATTCAGTATTCTCCCAAGGCCGCCTAGCTGGTTTGTCCAGTCTCAGACCGTTGGTGTGACTTATAGCACAGAACGGAGATATAACGTGTGTTTGCGATGCATTTATCACAGAGCTCACTGCTCACTCGCTGGTAATACAAGTGCGCAGACACGCAATGCGGCTCCTGCCAGTACTTCTCCCGCTCTGCGCATGCCTTCTGGCCGGCGTTCACGGCAGCGCTTTCTACTCCCAAGTGGGCGAACACCCCGGTAAGCTTGTAAAGTGTTGTCAAAATAATTGCATTCATTGCATTGCGTTCATTGTTCATTAAGTTCATTGCAACTCATATAAAATCTCGGCTGGTTAAAGCCTTGCATGATTTCTTGTGAAGCAGCATCCCATAAAACCCGGACTTTTCTACAGACCAACCGGGCAAGTGTCTCTACGAGGGGTTAGCAATCGCTGTTGACCAAACCGTGACCCAACACAGCAGCTGTACCAAACTTACCTGTCACAAGAGTACTCCTGCCGTCAAAGGAAAGTCGTCTTTTGCAGTGGAAGGATTTGGGTATGTACTGAGGCACCGTGGTACGTGTGCTCATACTTGGTGTAATTGGTTGAAATACAGTATGTCTGAACAAAATGTATCAATTCAGGTAGTTGTCAATTGTCACCGGCTATAAAAAAAAAAGCTGGAGTGCTGTGCTAACATTTTAGTTCCCGAGACCTGCTGGAATTTTGGGCTCACAATAGGGCTAAGAGATTGCCGCTAAACAAGGCACCAATAATTTGTTCACATTTTCATGAAGGTATTTTGTAAAGTCTGGTTTTACCAACATTTTTAACTATGAGTTGGATCTGTTAACGCACAGAAACATCAGATTTTTAATGCATGTGATTGAAAGTCATCATGGCAACTGTTTCAACTAACACTTCAACTGAGAGGCGAGATTTTAGTAAAACCGCACCTAAGAAGTCTAACCTACTAACCCTTGAGAGGTATGAGATATAGAACCATTTCTTCCTCTAAGGTTTTTGGTTAAAAAGACGAGTGACCTGGGAAGGGTTGGGTTGTTACCACTTATGGGATATCACCCTTGGCCATTCTGTTACAGATGCAACCACGCATCTTCGTGGCCGGACAACTGTTTCCTGGAAACGCCGGACCTGACGAAAGACTTCCCCGACTGCTGCCCCCAACTCGAGTGCGACGGCCCCCCTGAAGGTCCGGTCTCGCTCGTTGGGTAGTCGTCCGTCTTCCTATTCGAAACCTCAGTTTTCGAAGACTATCGCGATTGTTTTGGCAATATTACTCTCACGAGCACTAAATCCAGTTGTCGATAAAGCCACAAGGAAATAGGTTACAGATATCAATCGTATTGTCGATGTACGATTAAAATTTATTGGAATTTATCATGGAAATAAAGTAACCCCGTTTGGTGTTTGTCAAAAAAAAAATTGGTGTAAATTCACTTTTGAAACCTGCCGAGTCTGTGACTGATAAGGGTACCTTTCCAAGATAAAATCGACAAGATGGCAACAGGTGAACTTTTAAGAGTTCATGGTTTGAATTTAAATGTACGCTCTCCAAGGGTGGCTTTTTATTTTCACTCTCCCATAGTCATGACAAATGTCAATTATTGCAAGTGGCTTCCCATGGCACGACAATAAAACACCTATTGTCAATTAGAATTAGAAACAAGTTAGTTAATTTCTAGTTTTACTTGATATTCTTTGACTTGTTTTTAAATAAATATACTGAAATTATCGCTAAGCCCTCGTTTACAACATTTTATTAGCACGCAATGGACATTCACAAATCTCTATGTCGCCAGATCATTATGGAGTCCCTTTTTTTATGTATTGGCCGATTGGCACACTTTATGGTAGAGCAATCAATTGTTAATGTAACTCTAAATAAAAACACACTACACAATCTTAGTTCAGTACCTATCTGCCGTAGTAAACATACACGAAAGTGCATGAACATCAACAGTTTTCAATCAATATCCGTGAGGTTTGACTATCGTCAACCATGAATAACCTCAACATGGTACGTGAGGGTCGTCGCTTGTTCGGATTATGCCCAATAATTATATCAACAATAGCCTCGATTTGTTCAAACACGATTTATAAGATTTTAGAGCATTTTAATGCATTCTGCCATATGTAAACCAACAATCGCTAAACGCCCAAGGAATTTTAGGTGCTCATTTTTTTATTTAAAAATGCAATATTTTATTTCATCCACAGTAAACAAATAATATATGGGCTGATGAGCTGTAGACAGCAAAAACTATTTACAATTTTTGAATATTTTGCAAAAAAAATAAAAAACACTTGTCCAGCCCTGGAGGGCTTCTCGACCGAGGAAGGAGTCATCTTTGTGAGGCAGTCGAGGACAACACAACGAGAGGTTGGTTAAAAACATCTTGGTACGTGCCAGCTGACAAAATGCCTATGGAGGCTGCTCGTTCTCCTTGAACAGCCGCAGGTGTCACGTCTTATGCATAAAGTGCGAAATCTCATCATCAATTATCTCAAGTATTCATTTAAAGCCAATGCTATGTTGAATAACTAACTCTTCCTGAGATGCGTTTAACGGAAAGTAACTTAATGAATCCTATTTTACGATGACCATCAAAGTGCTTGCTTCAAAGTGAGTACCAGAAAGAACTTATAACTGCATGCAGGTCTCGCAATACCCCGCTTAGATCCTTCTAACTAGAATCCTGCTCACTAAAAAACTGTAGATTTTAATGGGAGAAGAGTTGCGACTGCAGATACTTCTAACATTTATCAAACTGTCGTTTGGACAGTCGATTTCTTAAAACCACTGCGTGTGGGCAGAAAAAGCGGTGAGCGGTAAACGCTTCCAGTAGCGGCAAGACTGGAACCCATTCAAAGAATTTTGACCAATGGATAAAAGAAAAAAATCGCAAATAATCTTAGATACGATCTATTGTCTACTGCGATCCCTGATTGAAAGAGCAGAACATTGGAGCGGCCCGGAAAAGCTCTACAGAGTGGTCGCAGGCCCCAACAGCAATATCCTCCCCCCCCCCCCCTAGCACCCAAGTCTTCTATTTCCCCACCCCCTCACGAGCGCAAAATTCCACAGATCTGTGATTATGTAAATTGCTGCTAGCTGACAGTTTTACAAAATATATTTTTGTATTCCAATTATGAAAAGTTGTTGCGAAAACTTAAAACCGCCCTGTCAAAGCTTCCACAATGAAAAGTTGGCGTAGGTATGCATTTTGAGTTGCTCGTGGCATCTCCCAGAGGTAGTCTAGTCACGGCGAGCCACCCCAACCCCAATAACATGCAGGGTATACGCAGTCGTATTGGCAGCTCCCAAAGAAACGCCTCGTCTTCGTTCATGCGACCTCTTCGCGTCGCCATGGTACTATGCCACCGTGAGCGGCGACGTCGTCAGGCCTTGACCTGCGCCGGTACTCAGTCGGCTCACGGCGGCCAGTTTTCAGTAAGACTCGAGCATCTACGCACGCAACTGCCATCCTGTTCACTACACACGGCTTTTAAAAGTCGCACACTCTTCTTCTACCATCGCTGCCAACATGCGTCTCCTTGCTTATCTGTCGCTTCTAGTTGTGTGCGTCGTCCACGCGTGCTGGTCTGCGCAATACCAACAAATACTAGCCGCCAACCCAGGTATGAATTGATAACAGATTTTTGGGTTTAGAAACACTGGTTCGGTGTAAGTAGTGACCTATTAAGTTGTTTACCATCAAGAGTCAGAGGGACTACGATCACATGTGATTGACAAACATGGTGCAATAAGTTTCAATCTACGCTATATTTCGAGATGGTGCTGTGAGCGATTTATCTCAAGGAAAAAGTAATATTCGGAACTGTATTAGTGGTTGGCACTTCTTGGTTTGCAAAGCTAACTAACTCAATGGCATAGTGATAATGTATGCTAACTATGAAAATGTATATACCTGAAAGGAACGGGACCTTTTATCCTACGGACCCATAGGGAGATGGAAAAAGGGGGGGGGGGGGCATGCACACAATAATTTTACATGTTTTTGTGCTCTTAGCATACCCGGGAAAATGCTACGACCCCGCGATTAAGGTGGCTTTCGCCGTCAACACCAGCATCACCGACCACGAGTCATGCACGCAAATCTTCTGCCATAAGGGCGAGAAAGATGACTTCCTGGCCGTCGGCTCCAGGTAATGACCCTGAAGTGCATTGCCCTTTGCCTGCCCCGAGTAGAGCAAACCGCGACATTTCAGTCATTTAAATGGGTTGTGAATTCACCATGATAGAAAAAAAATCCCTCGTTCTCTGCTTCCCGTATATGGCATGAACCACTATCGATGTCCATGCTTGTTTAACCCCCCCCCCCCCCCCTGTCTGCAGCTGTGCCTCGCCGCGTGAGTGGCCTGAAAACTGTGTGCTGACGACGCCCAGTCTGGACTTGGACTATCCGTACTGCTGCGCTCAGCTGGAGTGCGACGGAGAACCGGAAGGAACATTATCGGCCGTCGGCAAGTAGCCGGTGAAACGCCTACAGTACGAGAACGACTCTGGTCTTTAGCGAGACCGCGAGAAGTTTTACATTGCCATTTTTATATGTGCATTTCAAATGCTGGACAAAGGACTAACTTGTCAACCTTGAGGGATAGATATATTTTTCACTTGAGATTGGTGCAATATTTTCAAACATTTAATGTAACATTTAGGAATGATGTGTTATTCATTTGTCTACTTGTCATTAGCTTGACTTAGTCGTTGTTAATTACTTTTGTCTTAAAATAAATCGCATTTGCAATTGCCCTCGAGATTTGTAAGCATTTGTTAAAATTTCATCGCATCATAGACATAGAGGCTTTCTATTTCTATGATCTCATAATGGTACAAGCTGACTATTCGAAGACACTTCCAGTCATTATCGCACATTGGGCCGTTATGACTTATGGGGCTTGTAATGTAATACAGACGTTCATTCCGAGTACCCGATTAAATCATTAATGAGGATTATGACTGGAGATTGAGCCCCGAACTTCATGGGAGTAAATATTCTATCCACCTACTTCGGTAAAGGCTTGAGGGTCAAATTTGTCCCAGAGCCGTGAATGTCGTGTCAGGGGCAGTGTTGCTGCACTGTCTAGCGCTATCCCATAAGTATGATTTTGCGTTTAGCAAAATTTGCATTCGCACTTTTCAATTTTGAAAATTTGCAATTTTCATTTTTTCCATTCGGTTGGCTTGTGCTATATATCCCAGCATAATCAGAAGCGTTGAAAGGATCGACGTGTCTGCAGTACTGTTGCAGAGCTGCGGCCACGAGCCACGAGCCACGAGCCTAGAAACAAAACAGAAGGGAATCGTGCACCGATTGTATCTTACCTTCGAGAAGGGCCGGTCGCTGCTGGTACGGCAAGTCTGGAAGGAAACAGATCGGTGTTAGACTGGTTAAAGCAACGGGCTGTTTGGAGCTGATTCTTAGTTGTGTTTTGAACGCAGATTTTATTCCAAGTTGTAGCGTGAGCGTTACTAACTTAAGGGAACGTAAGCGTAACGTACATCACTGATGTAAGAAAAGTAGCGACTATAGTGACAGGAAATAGCTGGTCAAAATAGCTCATCAAAATAGATGAAGAGATGCTGAAAACAAATAGCCCGTATAATTGCATACTTTTTGGGACAACGTACCTAAAGTGTGCGTATACCTACTGTAATTATACCTAAACTCACAAATAAATGCATGAATTCTGTAGCTTGGACATCTTTGGAATGGAGAAGTGATTCAGAGCTTGGTTGTGTGTTTAACTCGTGGCCCTAAAAAGAACCTAAAAAGTCCGTGTACCATTTACGTTTCCATAAGCAAAGATTATCTAGAATCTAGAAAGTTACGATGTTGGTGATGGCACAAATCGCATAAAAGCCAAATAAAATGAAAACGATGATCGACAATAATTTTCAAAACTTGATAGGCCAAAAATCACAGCCCATTGAAAACGAGTACAACAGGAGACACAGGGCACACTCAAGGAGACTTTGTTTGGCACTGACACTTGAGCTGTCAAAGCTGTCTGTCAAAAACTATTTATTTATTTTATTCCTTTTTTGTAACCATGCCTCTCAGTTTCTTAGACGGCCGTCAGCAGCTGTCATCAATTACACTGCAAGACGTAAACAGTTCCCAGAAAAGTATCCTTCGAGCGTCCATCAAAGAATTGTACGCATCGGACCAAGCAGTCCAGCCGGACAACCGCCTGCTCAGCTGGGCGCGATGCGTGGAGGAGCGACGGAAGCAGCACCGCGCAATAGAGGCGAGTTCGCGGCGAAAGCCAGACGAGCTGTGCATGAACTCAGCCGACAACCAGCGATACCTGGTCGAGCAGAGAGAGATGCTCGAGTTCTGCCGGCCGCCGTGGCCTACCAAAGTTTGCAAACTCTTCGATCCCGCGGAGGACCGTTCAGCACTCTGCTACAGCCATCCCACGCTCGCAGAACAATGTATCGCCACCCCAATGGCCCACGTCGGCGTGCCGAAGCACATACTCGAGGAGAAGGACGTGCTGGGCCAGGGCGACCGCAAGACAGCCAGAGATAGGTGGCTCGAGAACCCTTACCTATCCAAGAAGCTTGAAGAGCTGGAGGACCGATTCCATGACATAAACCCAAACGAACCGGAGATGGACGAGCTTGCCGTGATCGGTAACAACATGATGCGGTCGGTACAGCTCGGCACCATGATTGTACCCGTCATCAGCGTGTACCACGAGAATGAGTTTCGTGAGATCGACGACTCGGTGTCGTCGACTTCGTCGCAGATCGAGGCGTCAACGCGCGCCGATGAGGACTCTTGGGCGTGCATCAAGATCAACGACCGGCTGCTAACGTGGAGCCATACACCGCTGCAGTCGAGCGTAGGCTCGGCGTTCGCGGGCAGCAACTCCATCTCCGACATCGACTCGGCGATGAACGTGCACAAGCTCGTCTTCAAAGCCAACACTCGGCAAAAGCTCAAAGAGGTGCTCCGCTTCGAGAACATAGGAAACGTCAAGATCCGGTTCTCCTGGTACCGGAAACCGGACATAAACGCTTTGCCGGGAAGTGAGGCGATCCGCACGTCAAAATTCTTCTTCAATAAGAACAGCGGCGTGTTCCTGCCGGGACAGATCTATGAGTTCCCGTTCTGGTTCGAGACGCAGCGCGCTGGCATCTTCGAGGAGTACTGGACGCTGTGCACAGAGCCGAGCATGCTGAAGGACGGCTTCAACACGTGCGTGCAGCTGTACGCCGACGCGGCCAGCTCGAGCATCACGTGCAGAGATAGCCACAAGATGTCGGACATCAATCTTTATCTGGACAAGCGTGAGCTCGAGTCGTACGCAGCGGACTTGGCCCGCGAGCTTGCCGACCGACGGCGTCCCCTGAAGCCGACCGCCATCTACGACTTCCTCTTCCACCGTGACGCCGCTTTCGCCGACATCGGAGTCGACAAGGTGGACATCCCGCCTGAACTTGTCGAGCGCATCGCGCGCAGTTTCGGCACTGGACCGCTAGGGCGCCTGCGCGCGCAGCAAGCAGTGCAGCCGACCATGCTCAAGGCGCACGTGCGGGTCTCAGAGATTCTAGGCGACGCCGTCGACCGGATGGAGCGGCACGCCGAGCAGCTCCAAGCGGTATTTGGGTTAAATAAAGACGACGCCAGCGACGACGCCGGCACCGAATCGGCGGCCACACGCGAGGTCTGTTCCATCTTGAAAAACGAGGCGGGGGTGCGCAGCTCGCTGCGTCGTATCGCGTTCAACGACAACCTGCAGGAGTACCCAGCCGAACGCGGCAAGCACCCAGTGACGACGAGGAAGGCAGCGATCAGGGAGGCGATGACCACCCGCATGTACTCTGACCTGTGCCACAGCGTGGAGGACGCATGCGCTAACATAGACGAATTGCACACGCCCCGATCGGCGCGTGTGTTCGAGAGCGTGCCAGTAGACAGTTTATGTGTGCCTCCGCCTCCGCCATTCGTCCCTGCTCCACCGCTCGATGGTCAGCCGACGTACCCGAAGCATCCACGGCTCATGAAGATCTATGACTTCGTGGGGCGACGCCAACCGCCCAAAAAGCATACCATGTGCAAGGTTCTCGAGCAGATGCCGATGGTCGACTACACGTTCAACCAGATTGCCGTTGAAGACCTTCCACCACTGCCAAAAGGCTCAGCCGCCAAGGGCAACAAGGGGGCAAAGGCGGAAAAGGGAAAAAAGGACGACAAAGCGTCTAGCAAAGGGGAGGGGAAGAGTGTAAAAGGGGGGAAGGGCACCAAGCCGAAGAAGTGACGGTCAGGAACTGACAGTGGACGGCGAGTTGCATAAACAAATTCCAAAGTGAACTTAACGTGTATATGCTTTTTTTAAAGTAGCAATGATTGATACCTGCTAAGTGGTAATTAGGAAATAATAATAATAATGTAGTTAAGCTAATATGCGATCATCGCTGTTAATAAATCAATTCTTGGTTACCCAAAGAAAATTCTATTGGGACACTTTATAGTAAAACCTAGTTGATTTTCTCGTTTCGTACAGAAGATATTTGTTAGCTTTTACTGGATTTTATTCGACGGCCTAGCCTGATGTAACAGGGATATCGCATACTAGCTGTCAGTTCTACGCACCAATAAACCACGCCCTCTTGTAGCTGATAAAAATCTCTAGGTACTTGAAATTTCGAACCAACATTTCCTTTATTCATGAGATTGTGCTAGGTCAGGAACTATTAGGCCACAAATCAGATAGTGTGCTCTTATCACTGACAAATTCTTGCGAAATGTTTCCTTGACCTTTATTTGGAAATATCGGTTGTCAGCTAAGTACAGAAATATCGGTTACAGTTAAATAATGTGTCAACTTGGAATATTTTTACTACATGTGACATCTTTGAAAGTTATGACGAAAGGTAGCGTAGTATACATTTTCTTTTAGAACAAAGATTACCTTTGAAATAATGAGATTGAGGAATTGAGAAGACTCTTTTGGTTCAACCGTTACACTTGCGACACCGTTACACAAATTGAGATGGACTCACGATTTTCTAGACAATTTAAATTGTAAAAAGATTAATTTCTTGATTGGTAAATCCGTTCTGTCATTTGCTGGACCAAGACTAGACAGCATCGTTTGTACAAAATACGGATAATCATTCAGTGAGACACCCCCGGACAATTCATCATGAACATGGCCTTCAAGATTGTCCCTGTGATTGCAGCCATCCATAGTTTTCCTTATCATTCTACTCATGAATCAAGCGATAGCAACGATTTCCAATGCCGATTGTCATTACCACGACAACCTACCGATAACTCATCCCAAACGAGGACACATGCAAATTGCGCCCCCGTTCGCTCGACGCCGGGTATAAAGAGCTGGCGGCGTGGAGAGTCGGTGATTTGAGACCCGAAAATGTCGACAATGCTGTTGACACTGACGACGCTCTTGCTGCTTTGCGCGCTCGCCGGCGCCGACCACTGGAGCAGTGGCAACTGGCAAGGTGAGTACCCGGGTCACAAGTTGGCAGATTTAACATTCAAAAAGCCAAGTCACCACACAACATCAGAGGTCGAAAGCGGCAGGGGGGCGAGAATTCTCAGAGAAGTTTAAGTGTTACAAGAAGGATCGTGCTAAATACATTTCTAACAACCAATGAAAACTGAAAAGTATTTAGTTCCACGTCAATTTAAACAGTCAATTTAAAAATAACCTCATTCGAGAAATTTTCTAGACCCACACAAACAGGTCCTTTTTTTTGGAACGGGGGTGTTTTCACGGCTCTTTTCGACGTTTATACCATTTTGAAACTATGAAAGCACCCCCCTAATAGATTCATCATCCTTGTCGCTCGAATATAAAACACTGCGTTGAGGGCGCCGTGAAGGTCGCGTCCGCGGTACACAGATGTACGCTGGGTTGCATAACTCGCAAGCACACGATCTGCTATCGCTGCTTTTGTCCTATATCAAAGAAGAACCGGGCCACCCCAGGGTTGTTTACCAGGAAACCCAAACTTTCCAAACCAAAAGCCAGATAGGCAAATACATGTTTCATCAAATATGTCACTCTTGGTCAGAAAATCAGAAAACATTACACCTTCTATTCGTGTCATCGATAGAAAATATACCATGATTATCATGTTTGCATTTAGGTGTTACGGAGGCTGCTGTTAAGACGACGGTGAAGGCGGAGATGACGACGGTGGAGGCGGAGATGACAATGCCTCCCCCCATCGATTGGACATGTGATTACGAAAACGAAACCTACGAGCGCTTCGACCAAATACCCACTGGGACGCCGTGTATGATTTGCCTCTGTCTCAAGGAGTGGGAAGGTGAGGACCCTTAACTCTGCCCAATCCATGTAATCAGCATTCGTGATAAACTTCTTCCCCACTGCATTACGTAGAAACACTGAGTAATGGGAAGTTGAGTTAGAGAGAGAAGGCAGATTTTGGAGAAAAGGAATCCAATGGTTTTCTGTATTTATCTTACGGGGGAAAAAACAAGTCAATTTGCTCCAAATTTAATTGGAAAATCGAAAACTTTCGCTCTTCCATTCCCCATTTTGAATACAGATGATTGACAATGTTTTTTTGCTCTTCCCTCGAGCCTCTTTGGCTATTTTGATGGAAATGTACATGCCTGGGGAACTATAGTTTAAATGTCGAATTTCGTTCATTCATGCAATTTTGTGACATTTGCGAGTTTCCTTGGGTCAGAACGATTTTAATTCCCAGTAAAATTAATCGGAAGTTGATATCTTGTGAAATTCTCTTACCAAGTCAAAGTGCATTTTCCATGTTTCCAGTTCAAGTGGTATGGTATTCTGCGGTGTGTGCCACACTATACACACTACATGTACAAAGAGAAGGATTTGTCCCCGAGCTCAATGACTACCTTATCACATTCAGCCTAATATATTCATATACTTATTCAAATTCAATACTCAATGATAATCATGCATTCTTCGGTAATGTAAACAATGTGATGTGCCAATCGGTTCTGTTTGAATAGAAGAATGTTTACACAGAAATCTACCTGGGTTAAACTTTGAGTTGAAAATATAGTGTTGCTCTTCAGAAACAGGTGCCATTGTTGTGCCATATTATGTCAAATGTTTGACCCTTATTACGGCGTTATCTGACCTAGAATTACGCGATAGAGTGGGCAGCGACGTATAGATAAGGCACTATCGTCATCCTCGCCAGGTTTTCGCTCAGCCACTGAGCATGGTAATAGCAAAAAAAAATCCGTGCCCAGGTGCAGTGTCCTTTGGTAAATGTAATGAAGGTTCTCCGTTTTTTTTTTTTATTATTATTAACAACACTATAACCGTCTCAAAAATTGATGCCCAAACGCGGACTTGACAAACGCATCAATTTTTGAGACGGTTATAGTGTTGTTAATAATAAAATACCCCGAGCATTGCAAGCGTTTGCAATTTAAATAAGAGTTCATCCTAATAAGGTGCTCCGTTCTTCAGGGTGCCTGGACGACGCCGTGTGTCGCAACATCACGTGCCCGGAGAGCAAGTGGGAGGGCAAATGTGCCCCTGTGTACATGGGGGGACCTGATCAATCATGCTGCCCTGTTGCATACCGATGCCGTGAGTAAAGTCGTCGATAATGGTTGCCTTGGGGGTGGAAGGTTGAAAAATCTAGCAGTTATAAAAGCTTTTCTTAAAATGCTGGACTCGAAAATGTGGATTGTCCAAAAAAAAGTAAACTAATTTGCAAAAAAAAATCTAAATTTTCTACTAGGTTATTTGTGTTTACCTGAATTGAGGATTAAGAAGTTTTGTCTTTTTAGCAAAACATTTTGTAAATGTATTGTTGTTATAGTTTATTTTTGCTTATGTTTAACCCTTTATAATGGGTTTTTGTAAGAGCTGTCGGTCTCCATATGGAAGGCCAGTATCAGAATTTTAAAATACATATTAATTAACTGTCAAATATGAAACATTTATCTGAACTACTAAATAATAAAAAAATGTGTGCTTTGAACAGCGAAACGTTCGGACAAAGTCACCTCTGCGACCACAACAATTGAGACAATGGAGCCTACAACCACAATGGTGTCGAAAACCACAAAGGCGTCGAACACCACAAAGGCGCCGACTACCAAGATGGCGACGACCACCAAATCTTCAGCTACCACCAAAAAGACAGCGACTACCAAGATGACTACCATCACCACCACTATGCCCACCACCACTACCTCGATGCCCGGTACGTACAGAACTGACTTATTCTATAACAAACATTTATTTATAAAATTGTATGGTTTTGTTCCCAGAATAAAATGTATATTATAATTATTAATAATAGTGCACAGTAATTTACTCAGGCTAAGCATCACAAAGCTGACCAAAGCTTCAGATGGACGACCATCACGCACCCTCACGCAAAGTTCAGTGCGATGAGAGAAAAATTAGTTAATTGGAAAATTGGATAATTCCTTGTCCAAACTTGCTCTTCCGAGAAGGCTCTAATATACCGGCGTTGGGATTTCCCACTTTTTCATGACTATTCTCATTCTATTTATTCACATCTCGTACTCTAAGCTGCATGGAGCTTGCAGAAATTCGCTTGACGCTAACCATTGGTTGTTTTCTCGCCCTCTCAGGATGCAAGTTTGGCCGACTGACGATGGAACAGGGCGACCAGCTCGCCGATAGTGGCATCGACAACACGGTGTGCACCTGCTTGACACCTCCAGACCTCACGTGCGTGCAGACACCACCCTGCCCGTAAGGAAGACCTCCAGAGGTACGCCGGGGCGACCATGCCCATGAAGAGGTTGTGATCTAGTCGGGTCTTGCTGGTGGGGGGCAGCACTCACCAACTATTGGCCACAGAAACGCACGAGCCAGTTCTCTCAAACAAAATGCCAGTATTATTTAATTAGGTTGTAGTTCACTATGTAATCTCAAGGATCAGGACTAAGAATGTTTCTTTAAATGCATGTAAGAAATCGCTTTTTTCATTATACCATATCTCTTTTAAAGCCTTGTGTGAAAAATATTTTGATTAAAAAATGGTGTATCCTGACTGCTCTCGTTTCATTTCTTCATCGCTGATTCTCTAGCATGTGAGTTCCTCGGATCCAGTCACCGTATACGATGTTATTAATTAGAAGCAGGCGCCATTAACAACAAAGAAGCAGAAGACACCTGACGTTTCAATTCCTACAAGTCATTAGGCAGGCTTAACTACTCGACCCAATTAGTGGTACGTTAAGAGTCTGTGTTCCACGGGCTGAGCATGAGATAGCAGGAATGTACCTTGCTCCTCCTAAAGAGTATTGCTAGTCAGAGAGAGTCTAACTCAATACCAGTGTGACAATGCTGGGTGCTATCATGAGACAAATGCCAAGGGTGACATCTATCAAATAAATCGAACTTCAAGCTACGTGTTGATGAAAAAGTGTATTATAAAGAATTGTTAGTCAAGCATGAAACCTCCACAAGATCGCTATGGGACTCGGGCAGCTCAGTTGGAGAGTTCTTCTACGGTGAGTGTCGCGGCTCTCTACCCGAGCATGCGCGGGGCGTAGTCCCGAAGCGGTGCGGTTGCCCGGGGCGCCTGTGCAACCCGGCTTGTGAGAGGCAACGCGAAGGGATGCCCGGCTACTTGGACCCTTGCCCCAGGCGCTCGCATTCGCGGCAAACGCCTTTCCGGCCCGTGGAGCGGTTCTTCATTTACGTAGTCATCGGTGTTCACTTGTTGAGGGAAACTCTAACATCGGGGTCTCGAACACCTTTTCGTGGAATTATATTTGAGCAATGGTCTTTCATCATTTTTGTGACTAACAGAAAACCACAAACCGGATACGGAAGGCCGCCAGGATCAAGTCGTTTCGTATATGGAATGCAAGGAACTTCCACAACGCCATGCTTTCTGTTTGATTATCTTTATATTACCGTATATTTAGTAGCGTGAAATGTGATTTTCCTTCTATCTCTTGGAAAATTTCCTTCTTGTGTGGGCATCGCTATGGACACGTCGGATTCCCGCCCTCCCGCCAGAGCCATGGCGGACTTCGCCTAATGCACCATGTGCGTGCCTGACCTGGTGCTCACCGCCATGAAGTGATTACCATGGAGTGTGGATTTGCATTCATTTGAAATGGTCAACTCTAAGTATTACCAAACATCACAGCTTCCTCGTCAGAATGTGTTCCGCTTGTAAGTCGGAGACAACAAACTTTTGGTATGCGATAAAGTCTGACCCACGCACAGCGGTCTCGAAGCCTTATGGTATCGATATCTCCGTACTCTTCAGCCTACATCACGTTATCCTGGACCCAAATCACGCCTAGGCGCTGTTAACTATTATAATACGCCTGATTAACTCCTCGAATAAAATGTCACACCGCGTCGCAGGACGAGCGGCGACCGAGTACGGAGGCGGCGTGACATGTTTATCGGCGATGTGCAACGTAGGGAGAAAGGGCGACTCTTCGGCGGTGACCATGTGGTCGCTGGCAGCCGCACCGAGCCCGCTCAACGCCCACGTCCAGAGCCGCGGCAGGGCGTTGCTGCCGACTTGGCTCGCTCTCACAACTCCTGGGGCAACGCGGGACAGGACAGTGCTTCCGCGGTCGGTATTTGAGCGACACATCGGCCCGTTTCTCAGCGCTGGCGCAACTGATGCGAGGCTAAAACCTGATGATCGCACCTGAATGTTTCCTAGATGCTGGATTGTTAAACATTAGCGATTACGACTCAAAAGCCCAGCTAACTCTATACGCTATCGACGAGGAATCTCTATAGCTCTGCAGCTTGCGGATGAAATGTTTCATAAAAGTCCCATTGAAGTCAAGTCTGGGACAAGACATACCCAAGTCTGTCTCGCCACGGCAGGTTTGCCCTGAATTCCGTAGGGCATACGAAAATGAAGATAATTGACCAAGGGCTTGGTGCTCAATTTACTTTTCAACTCGTTTGAATTCGTGTAATACGCTTCAAGGTCCATTCTTTGCGAACCAGCGTCGACAACGATCAATCAGCACACCTTTACTCCGCGAAAATAATTTACAGGCCTCCCTGTCCCATCCATCAAATCCCAATTACCCAACGCATCAACAATATTTACAGCCACCGAACAGCTACAAAGTTCAAGAAACAGACGGGCACTCTTATCGACCGCTCATCGGTATTTATCACATCGTTCTCGTCCGCAAATACCTGACCGCATCGCTCTTTTATAAGCCATGCTCGTTTGGCACCCCGCGCGGTCATAAAGTCACACTGTCACCCAAGCGCCAAGCGCCCGAAACCGGCCGATTACGCGCCACGGCAAGAAAGTGTCTCCCGGCGGGCGCTTTGCCGAATAAAAGCACTTTGGCGTCAAGTCGCTGGCTGCCACTCGCCAGGCAAACACTCGAGATGGCCGGACCGATAGCATGCCACTTAGTTCACAGCCTGGCGCTAGGAAGGACACATGGGTCGGAGGAAAGTGTCAATGCTTGCTACGAGCTCCTTGAAAAGTTACAGTATGGCATAATATTATGATAGAGTGACAGCTCCTTCTGTGCGTGCCTTTGGCGTAGTATAAAAAGAATAATGAACTTGTGGTCGTGGCCGGTGGTGCCTGATGCTCTGTCATTTGAGTGAGATCAACTGAATGTGTAGGCTGGCAACAAATGGAGACACCATTTCAATTATTCTGCTAGTCTGTGTGTAAGATATTTTGAGTTTGTAATAATGAAGCCTGGTCTTTTTTTCATCGAAAAATATCAAGCCAACATTCTTTGGTCTGGGAAAGTAACACCAGATACACATCTAGTTTATAAGGATGGGTGGAAAGTTTAAGTGATAGCTTTTCTAGATCAGTGCCTATGAGAGAGGAGCTCATATATCCCAAAATCATCCGGTTTTCCTGCTGAATTGCAACCCCGGCGATTGTCACCCTCCACTAGATAGTCGTTGGCCCCCGCTTCAGTTGTACGATCCGTGAAGTCCGTAATGTTCCATGAAATCCATCAATTCACAGCGGCCTTGCTCCACGCGACGCCGTCGGGCGTGCGCTTGGCGAAACACTTCGCGGTGCACGACAAACACAAGAAGCCCATTTGACTAAATCTTTCTTTTAAACTTGCCAACAACCTTTCGAAGATCGACATGGAACCTGAAGCACATTTCATTCGAAGGGTGAAGATTTTGGAGGACAGCATCAAACGGGCTAAGCCAAAACCACGCCAATAGATCCACAAAATAGAGGATGAGAAACATTGCACAATAATTGCTTCCTTTCCTCGACCTTTAGGCTAAGAGTCGCATGTCGAAGGTGACAAACCGTCGGCCATCCTACCTTTCACGAGGGCGTTCACGACGTCGAGGTTGCGCAACGTGATGGCCAGCGGGTCGGTGACGGTCTCGACGGCGCCGACCAAGGAGGCGTCGTCGCTCTCGAAGCGACGCGCGAGGAAAATGGCGGTGTGGTGAAGACGCACGACAGTCCGGCAGGCATGAGCGTCGCCAACATCGTCCGGGTCGCCGACGGGCACCAAAACGTGTACGGGTCCCGAACGGCCTGCGGCCCACGCACCCTTCAGCACTCGTTTGACGCGCACCTGGAAGCCGCGTAACTCGGCGCCACCGCGGCGCGTCGCGACGCCCGTCGCGGCGCCTGTTACCTTTCCGGTGAACACGAGGTCAGCGTCGCGCACGCGCAAGCCAAGTGTGACAGCGTCGGCTCCGCCGTCGGGACCCGCACAGCGCACGACGCCGGCGCCCGCGCGCCTTGATTTCGACGCCGATGCCGACGCCAGCAGCAGCAGCAGCGCCGCCAGCGCCGGGAGGCGGGACATATTCACGGGGACACTGTCACTGGTACTCACTATCACAGGGGTGGATTTTCACTCGGGACCACTCGGCAGTTGCTCTGAACGCACGGCACTGCACACGGAAACACGGGGCCACACTCTTATCACGCACTGGCTGTCTGATCTGTGACTGTCTAGGCACGTCTTCTTGGCCGGACCGAGCTGTGGCGACTGAGCTGCGAGGCGAGGCGGCCGACCGCGTGGGCGAGGACTCCGGGTCTGCACGGGACACATGGCACGATCGCTCGCCGTTTGGCAGAGAAGCGTGCGAATTCAGACGGTGGCGTCCCGTCCTAGGGTGCTGGAGGTGGTAACACGGGGGTTTGGGTTGACTCGAAGGGTGGTGGCTGACAAGAGAGATGACAAACCACTTATTTGTAGCAGCATGCCAGGGCACAGATGTCTCCTCCCATCGTAACATAACTTGGGTACAAGCAAGCTTTCATGTATCGATATGAACAATCATTGTGTTTTGTTTTGAAAATTAAGCAAATAGAACCACTCAAAGACTTGCTGCTGGAGAGTTTTACGACAACGTTTGGTTCCGAAAGAGATTTTTAAATTACTGATGTCGTCAACGAAATGTGTGACACTCAAATTTATGCTCAATATACTGAATTAAAAACAAAAAAAAAACAGGTTTGTCTTCACGGTCCCGCTAAGCCATGGCAAATGCACAAAGACACAAAATGAAGACATCAGAACTCGGGACTGGCGTAAATCTGCGTACGCACACGTGTGCATTGGTTCGACCGTGCGAATGCACGTGGGCGCCGTCACCTGCGCGCACGCACGTGGTCTTGCGGCGCATTACGCAGACTCTGCAGCTCGCCTCGCGTAGCCCTGCCCTGCACAGGTGTGTGCGAATTAGCAGCATCGGCTAATGCGTGTAATTTGTTTTTTAAACGGTAGCAGCTCACGACGTGCCCCTTTCCTGTCTCGCTTTGAGCGTGGTCCGCGCGCTGGCGTCGAACAAGGAGCACCCATCACGCGCACTTGGCATTTGGGCGAACGGTGTTAATCAGAAGATGATGTTGTAGAAAACGTGCCATTGTTTACGTTGCTACTTAGATCAGCTATGCAAACGAAGGTGAGTACACCACGTTCGAAGGAATTTTGAGACGCAAGAACCACTAGTAATGCGGAGGTGGAAGTTTTACTTTTGCCGCAATCTTCGGTTTTATTTAAGATGTCCAACTTTCATTGCTTTTAAGTGGACCAGAGTGTTGAACTTGATGAATTATAATTCGATTGATAGCTCCGAAATTCAACCAGTGTTTGAATAGCATGGTTCATGGTTTAAGGATATGAGCACGGTTGATGTTCGTGTTGCGTAACTTGGTTGAGAGATGATGAGGACGATGAGAAGAAAGTCAAAAATGGATGAGGAAGGATACCTGATTTTGGCTACAGAGACTGCCAACATCACGATTACAGATTCGGCGCGATGAGAACACTAATCAATATCACGGAAACAACTCGAAAAGCAGGAAACTATGGAATTCCACGCTGACAGAGGCCACACTGAAGTTGCTGCACGGTCTTCGACTCCTCCTCCCCCCACCCCCCCCCCCCCCCTTACACAATCCTGATCGTGGCAGTGGCGTTTAGTGATCATCTGTTTTAATAGGTGCTCCATGTTACGACAAAGTGATTTCAGGGTGAGTTTGCAAGCAATCACTCTGACGTATACACGCCAATGAAACAACTTCTCACAACGGCAATGCTTTGAAAGACGTTCCCCTGAAATATATGAACCCAGATCATAAAATTAGTCTGACCCACGGCAGAAATTCCTTCTCATGGGAAGGCAATCGCGTCTTTGGGCGTCAGACAACCGTGTCAGGGAAAACATCTCCAGCTATCACTGGTAAATATGGGCCCATCAGTGCCTGGAAAGGAAAATATAAAAAGAGATTTACTGGCATCGACAGGCGGACGGTTTTGAATAACTTAGAGTGGGTCTCGCAGCCTGCGCCGTGATCTATGGCGCAGTTTTGCCCACAGCGGCGAGTCGCTAATTACGGTCTACAGAGCATGCGCAGGTAATGAGCCCCTTTGTTGATTTAGTGCGCATGCTCACAGGGGTTGTGTTTTACAAACGATGGGGCGGGGGCTTACGCCCATTTCGGGACACCCAGCGCAAATATACCATTAAACAAATCAATCGGTCATCAATAGGTCGTCAATAGTTGTTTTCACTTTGAGCAATGCACTTTTAGGAATATCATGGAGTACCATGCCACTAAGGGACTATAAGGAATTTTCGGAGAGTCACAAGATCAAAAAAATTCTGGAAGCATTTACAACTGGCAATTATTTTGATGAGGTTATGTTTGGTTAGGACGAGAAACCTGCACATCGTTTGTTGGCCATTTTAACAGCAGATAAATGTGTATTTAAGAACGATTGGCCAATGTTATTAATTTCGAAGCTATTAAACAAGAAAACAACTCATCTCGCAATAGGTTCTGTCTACTTCACAGCATCAACTGCTTTTGTATTTCTTTCAAGTTGTGCACACCGATAGAGTAAACCTCAGCATTGATATCTCTAATGAAATGTGAAGGTTGTATCTCTGATCCTACAGAGGGTGGACGAAGATGACAATAGGACCACACTGTCACTGCCCACGACATGATGGATCGCTATGGGTCCGGCTTTGTGCGGCTCAGGGTGTTGACGGGAGTAGCCCCATTCGGGCCGGCAAGGCGACTAGCGAGGAGGCTTTAGGGCCAAACGCAGCTTGCCCGGCAAATCGGCTCAAGAGGGCGCCAACGCCCTCCAAACCCCAAGATCCACACCTCAATTAATGTCCGCGTTACCACGAGCGCTCTGGTCGCGAGCTGTCTCGAGTATTGGCCGCCACACGGACAGAGCAAGGCTCCACAGGTAGAACAGTTGACAGGAATTTATCGGGCAGCACAGCGCCGACCCATGCAACCCTTTCTGATTACAGGTGGTTATAGGCTGTACGATGGCCGTTCATTATCGATTTTATCACCGAGGTGAGCACATGGGTGGCGCTCTCAGGTTGTCAAAAATATATTCGATTTTAGTGTGTGAAGAAGGTAAATCTCATTCGTTCGAGAACATAAAACTCCGAAATATTATACTTTTTTGTACCTATGAACACGATAATGTTTGAGCTACATGAAGCTCATATATCATATGATAACATGCAACCATCGGTAATAGTCCCGTAAACAATTATATTCCAATTTGCTTGGACTCCTTTGATCTGTACAGACTCAAACGGTTTGGCGTGTTAGAAACACCGGTTCTCATGAGATCACCGATGTTAAGCAACACTACGCTGAGTCAGGTATTGGATGGGTGACCACCATACACACGACCATTTCTGTTCGAGAGAGAGGTTGGAGGAAGGAAATTTAGTACAGGAACTTCACTCGCCTTGCTTTTCAACCTCTCGACAGTATGGATTTGTAGAGGAATCCTGTTGTTCGAGTTGTACCATCCTTAGGAAGGGACGTTAAGCCGGTGTTCCCCTTGGTGCTCTTCGACAGGAGTAGGATACGTGCCAGCACCGGGTTTCCCCTCCTCCCTTCTCGACTAGGTTAGGTTTATCATCATCATCATCATTGATTTAAATTTTGATAACACACGCGTTTCGGTATAGAGGAAATGTATCTAGTAGAACTACTCTGAACCATGCTAGATACAATTAGATATCTATGTAAAAGAGGTGGTAAATATGTTTTCTTTGAGGTTCTTCATGGCCATGGCTTATGGCTAAGATCCATCCATGACTCAAGTGTGAATACATAGAGAAGGCTCCCATTTTGAAGCACACACAAGCATTGCCGCGTCATTGCTATCGATTTCAAGAGAAACGACATCAATTTCTAGATTTTCACAATGTTGGCTGGAGACACGAATGCGATGCCCAAGTCCAATTATGGCCACGTCTTGACTTGCGAGCGAGTGATGGAGCGGCTATCACGTTTCGAGCACACAGATCGCCGTGTACAATGCATGGTCACAGGGTCACACACAGTGTCTATGGTCCAACAGAGAGACAGGTAGATCCTCGATGAGGCGGGACGGTGTCAGATATCGTGGCGATATCCCGGTATCACGTTCCATGTACTTACCAACGAATCACCCGCGCTACGCTCTCTGCCGGCAGCAGTGTTTGCACTTCGCGGGTAGGCCACGCGAGTCGCTCTGCTGCTGATGGATGCGCGAACTAGCGACCAAGCGCTCTACGATACTTTATGGCGCTGAAAAGATACGTATTTTTTCAGTATTTCATGATTTTTATTCATAGGTAGATAGGAAATTATACAGTTCATTGGTATTATAATTCCAAAATGGTCTGCCACCTAATTTCCTTCCAGTTTCTCCGCCTGTCTCTTTGACTTCGTTTCAATTCTCGCCTATCTCTTTCACATCTGCTTGTACCATTTTCATCCATCTTTCTCTTAATGTCCCTCATCTTCTTTTCTCATATGCAACAGTTAAAATTTTTCTTGTTCAAATCACCTTGCAAGGTATGAGCCAAAAATGAGCCAAAAAATGAAACCCGAACAAGAATGCGTTATGAATAGACAATGCGATTTTTTTCTGTAGGCTGCAATTTTAGTGGAGAAAAACTTTCCTGCTGTAGCGACGTTAATCCTTCCTCTAAATGTTTGCAAATCTGCAAGTTAGCAAAATTTGCAGAATAGGGATTATCTGAAATAATTTTAAGCAAAATCGCACTGATATAAAAGCAGTTTAACACAGTTATTTGGTGTTATACGAAGTTTCGAAGTTCTGCCTTCTCATGGTCATAGTTAGATATAGGAATACAAATTTTGTACACAATATAGTCAACACATTTCTCTAGACTGTGTAGTCAAAAGCAAGCCATTCTGAGCCAACGGCTGTTCCCTGGAATTATTTCTGTCGCCCTCTGCAACGCATATATTTTTTTTTTGCTGAAACCGCTAAAAACACGGCTTAGGATCGAGAAAAGCATTTAATACCACTGAGCATGTGAAATGTTGTGATTGATTTGTGGTCCAAATTTTCAATTACCTTATGATAATTAATTGGAATTTTTATGAATCCCACATTACCAGAACTCGAACCCCGCCTAAAACCTCACTTTTCTAGTTGAGGAATATCGAGCGGCTATCTCTTCAAACAACGAAGTTGAATATTAGGCGTTATATAAAGCTGAAACGTTTACAAAATGGGCCAAACATGACATGACACAACTCATGTCACAAATCCGAACAAAATGTTCATCGGAAGACGTCCTAAGAAATTGCCAAAGTCAAAATTGGTTTAAAAACGAAAAATTCTTAAAAGTGAAATAGGTAGGTTAATTTTGGCGAAGGAAATATCGAGCTACTACAGAAGCCTACGCATTGATGCTTTCTATCGATAAAGTGTTTAAAAACTAAAAATAAAAAATCCATGATGCAAGCCAAAAGTAGCCAAAAAATACCACTTTTAATTTTGTGCCACGGGGCTAAATATTGGCAAGATGATTTAAAATTAGTTTGAATAGCTATCTCAACTCAATCAATTTTAGATATTTATTTTAAAATACTTAAAAAGCTGAGATATTTGATTTTCCCTGCGAGAGGAAAACGCTTGGCGAACGCCGCAAACCCGCTCCGCCGTGCGGCAGGCTGGCAAATAGCATGCGTCGTGTGCTTTGACTGGCATACTACCGTTGAATGTGCCTTTGATTCTTATTCAGGTCCACACGTGCTATTCCACACGAATTCCTTACACATTCATGATTAAAAGGGAGAATGACATCCTAACTCAACTAGTAAAATCACTGCAAAATGAAAACAAACTAGAGGCTCTAAAGATGCATCGACTCGAAAATGGCTGGAATTCGACCCAACCGGTTAACGTTACGCCCAACATCTGTGCAGCAGCAAGGTCAAAACGGCCGAGGGAGGTTTAATCAATAGAACCAAAATTTAGAAGGAATTGCAAGGAAAACACAAGAAATGAACTTACCGAAAAAATCAATCCATTAAAAATGGGTGTGGGGTTTCTAGCTTGCGGCAAAACAAACAAGGTGATGTGTACCTCAACTGCGACGACAAAGATCCGGCAAAAAACTCCTCAAAGAAGTGCAATCTATTTTTGGTGACAAATATGACACGAGAATTACTCCTAAACTAAATCCAAGACTGCAATTTGCTGCTTTAGTCATCGACGGACTCTCCTGATCTGATTTCTGTGGCACTTTTGCTAAGCAGAACGACCTAGCAGCGAACGTACCTAACTACACACTGTAACTAGTCAAGGCTAACAAGGCTCATCATATGTAGTAGCTTGAAGGTCGACCCCATAACTAGAGTATTTCTACTCACGGAAGGGCGAGTGAACTTTGGCTGGGTCAGATTTAGGGTATATGATCACATGTTCGTTGTCCAATGCTAATTGTGTGTTGGTTTTAATCACACCGCTAAAATTTGTACCCAACAAAATAGCTGTATGAACTGTGGAGAAAACCATAATGAAGCAGATTGTTTTCTACGGATTACAAATGTGTAAATTGTGATGAATCGAAAGACACTGACAATTCTTGGCTTGAAAATAGCAGTTACTACAGAGCCACAAGCCGAGACTGCCCGTTGAAACATAAAATATTGTCCAAACTCAAGAGTCGAATAAATTATGACACAACGAAATAGCAACGAAAGTGTGACACCAAGATAGATAATTTGGGAGCTGAATATCTACAACGTCTCAGAAGCAAAGAAAGAAGTCAGGTCGCCAACAGGAAGAAAACCAGAAGTGGAGTCGACAGAGAAAATAACTTAGGTATAAGAAAGGCAAAGGAAATCGAAAAGTCTGCTAGAAAAAAATAGAACCTATAGCTTGTCATCTGAGCTAACTGGAATGGAGGTAAATTTACTATTACATGTAAATATTCAATCTATTAAAAACAAAATCGATCGCATTGACTGTTACTTACAATCACATAAACCAGATATCCTGACATCCATGAGACATACCATCCTTTGCTTTACAGAGAATTGGCTAAAAGAGGAAGATATTGAACATATCAAACTCGAGGGATATACTCTTTTAACTGCATATTGTAGAAAAACTTTGTTCATGGCAAGCTCGAAAATTTATTTTTGCAAAACCTGATCTTGGTTTTAAACCATCATTTATTAACAGGAATTTGTAAAAAGGTAATCATTTTGAAATGTCAGCAGTATTATTGAATGTTGACCATGGGAACTACATACTATTGTGTGTCTATAGGTCTCCCACAGAAAATTTTGATATATTTATAGAAAATAGTTATTCATTTCTACAAACAATATCACCAAAAAGACAAACAATTGTATGCGGAGATTT
Source organism: Protonemura montana (assembly GCA_947568835.1). Taxonomy (NCBI): domain Eukaryota; kingdom Metazoa; phylum Arthropoda; class Insecta; order Plecoptera; family Nemouridae; genus Protonemura; species Protonemura montana. The sequence goes on along the minus strand of OX387602.1, from coordinate 27,353,462 downwards.
TATTGTTAATTTCGCCTCCAAATGCATATATGCTTCAATCTCAGTTAATTCGTTGAGATCACATGGTCTAATTTTAAGGATCATTACGTCCACCAGAATAACAAGAACCTCGCAAACCTTTATCGACAACTTATTAGCCAGTGGTAAGTTTGGTATTGCAGAAACAATTGATGACTATCAATCGTAGCAACATGGAATCATTGGTCAGAATGCGTTTGAAACTTTGGTGACAGCAATCCAAGGATACCATCCCTCGCTGCTAGTTAAGATCCGCAGTTTAAATAAACGCAGTTTGCATTCCTTCCAGAATTCTCTTCAACTAGTTACCTACTTGGTAGTATGGTGGTATGGTGGAATATCGGTGGTGGAATGGTAGTGCTTTTTGGCAGGAAAGGTCTACATGCCTTTTATGATTTTTATCGTATTAGGCTAAAGGCGTGTTTCATCATCATCATCATCATCATCATCACCCACTATTTCCCCATTTCCATTTCACCACTGTCGCAGAGCCGTTGTCACAACCTATACGCGTCGTGACATCAAAGTCGATCAATCAATTCCGGTGAGCATTACGGCCATAGGCAGCAAAAAAAAACATTATGCTGAGTGCATGCGACGCAAAAATAAAGTACAATTCTGTGGGTAACACTTCTGTACCGTGTAAGAGAAAGTAAATAAAATTATAAGTTGCACTCAAAGAAACATTTCGTGCACACAACGTTAAATTGGTATTGATATCATGGCAATTAAACGCCTTTTTAGGCCACTATTCGAAAAGGGTTGTAAAATACCAATCCTATATTAGGTGGTTAGCCCGTCGCAACCTATTAAAACAATTCAACTGTTTCATTATCATATCCCTTCACCGTGGTATAAGGGTCGTCTGCGAGCAGTTCCGGCTTATACCTTCTTGTGCCGTCTAGTACTGGCTCCATGCAGGGCCAATCGAGCCGACACCCTACAATCTGCTGCCCGAGATAATTCTAGGGTGTCGCCGAGATCGCGCATTGTGTCTGCCAGTGACTACACGTGTGAAACACTCACGGGGGTCCAGACTGCGTGCTATAATCCCAATCCGGGCATAAAAATGTTGTCATAAAAATATAAAATACTCTCTGCGCTCTCCTTTCATTTCTGCATTGTTCACTAATTGCCATAGGTCATTGGTAATTATTTAAAAAAATAAATAACCTCGTGTGCATCACAGGCACAGAGTTTCACTGTTCCTTCTGCAGCTAGATCTTGTGGTTATATTTTTTTAGAAATATGTTAATGCGATTGAACATAAGATGAACATTGAACAATTTAGGGTGCCTTATACCTCATCCCACTGCATGAAAATTACAGGCACTCGACATGAACGCTCAAATAAGGTTACAGTTACACTTGTCGCATGGGTCTGGGAATTTATATCCCAATCAACAATCATCTATGCCAACAATTAAACGGTCTAAATTGCACTATTATCGACTCAAAATCATGACTATCGTTACAACTCAATCGCTGGCATCGTGTTATTATCGTAATTCTTGTCCTAAACGATGGGCAATCATCGACAAGTCGATCGCTATGTAGTCGGGGGTAGAGGGGCGGCTAATCACAGTGATCAGAGACTACAACGGCAATCTGATACCGGGCCCTCTCGGATAATGGCGGTGTAAGCTCCAACGGTCACCTCGTTAACGTGTCTGCCTGATTAATGGGGATGTATTAACGTGTTTTTTCTTGATCATGTCATTACAGGGGTATTTGGATTCTATGTGATCGATACAACGCAGTTGATTTGCTCACATTCAGGCTGACCTGATTTTAGACAGACTATTATCACAGATCCATTCAGAATATGATTTTCAAACATAATATCATAGTTTAAGAAGTAAAGGTAATAATAAGTTTCACCACGGTTACCGAAAATTCAAATCATTGCTAGAAAACGGGTTTATCGAATTGGTTGTCGTCGGTTGTCATGGAAGTTACAGATATACGTCTCGTTTTAAAACTATTGCATATATCCCTCATTTCATGAGACACACCGTGAAAATTATAATGAAAACAATTCACATTTTTAGCAAGTTAAAATTAATTTGTCTTCGACTTACGTTGAGAGAGAAATCCACCAGAAATTTGAACTTGCACCGTTACGTCATCTTTTCCACATTTTGAATTTGATGGGAGGTAGGTTGGTTTATTAGTTTTTTACTAGGCACATAGATGGCGTACAAGTCTCGCTACGCTACTCACTGGCAATGACGTCAGACGCACGAGGCTGCTTTGGCTCTAGTGTTGCTATTTTAGACGCCGATGTAACGGCCCGGGTAGCTCAGTCGGTAGAGCATTAGGCTTTTAACCTAAGGGTCCGGGGTTCGAGCCCCCGCTCGGGCGCAATCTTTTGTTTCGCCAATTCACATATTGGGTCTATCCTTCGTGAGCTGTCGTTTCGTTCATGCAATCTCTAGCTACATTCTTGTTGAAGGACTAACAAAAGTTTTATTTTTGTAGCGGAAGTAGTATTTCTATGCGGCACTTCCTAAGTACTACAATTTTATGTAAATATTGTTCCCCGGTATACATTTACTGTGATGACTGGTCCGATGCTATTTGCTCAATGATAGGTGGTTGCTGCAGAAGCCACAAAGCATTGCAGGTTTTCTTCAAACGGTGCTGCCAGGAGTACTGAATATATTTGAAAGTAATGTAAGCAAACTTTAGAAGCTAAATTTGCCCCTTGAACCACCCGAGTTTACCGAACGGTTTGGCATGTTGGAAACACCGGTTCTCGTGAGATCACCGAAGTTAAGCAACACTGCGCTGAGTTAGGTATTGGATGGGTGACCATCATACACATGACCAGTTCTGTTCGGGAGAGAGGTTAGAGCACAGATTTAGAGGGATGAAAGTTAGTACAGCAACTACATTCACCTTGCTTATCAACCTCTCGACAGCATGGATTTGTGGAGGAATCCTGCTGTTCGAGTTGTACCGTCCTTCGGAAGGGACGTTAAGCCGGTGGTCCTCTTGGTGTTCTTCGACAGGAGTTGGCTACGTTCTGGCACCGGATTTCCCCTCCTTCCTTCTAGGCTAGGTTAGGTTCATCATCATCCTTATGATTATCCACTCATTCACCGACGTCATTAGACCAGTGCCGCAAGGTCAGATGTCAAAACAGTGCGTCGTTAAACACCACAAATAATAATAATATCATCATCCACTCATTCACCGACGTCATTAGACCAGTGCCGCAAGGTCAGATGTCAAAACAGTGCGTCGTTGAACACCACAAATAAATAACCACCTGAGTTGCAAGACTGTTTCGCACGAAACGCCCGTAATGAAAAATGTCTGCGTCGCCATATTATGAGATCGCAATGAGACCTGATCACAATCTTGACCCTGTTGCCCGCTGACAGCGACCCTATCGACCCTATTGACCCTTCAGCTGGGACTAAATGTTGCCACTCATACCTACCCTGGCCTGCTGACATTTTCAGAAATCTGAGTGCTCACTGTGAAAGATTTGTTTAATTCGTTTAGGCTTTTAATTTATTTCTTCAGCGGTAATATATTTCGGTTGCAGGTTAAACAGTAGCATAGGCTTATAGATGTTGCATAGTGGTAAATATATTATATTGACAGTAAAAAACAATATGCTAAAAACACTACAAGATAATGTGCCAAGCAAATAGCTAATGTCAACGCCCCGCGATTTGTTTTCATACAACTGCTAGCACTTCCGGTGTCAGTAGCCGCGCTACAATAGCAAAATATACGCAGAGAGTATTAGGCCCCCCTTTTATTTTTCTTATTTTAAATAGATTTCAGTGTTGCCTTTCACAAAAGCTACCCAAGTTTCATTTGTAGTTCTTAGATACTAACTCAGAAGAAGTCTGTCTGTTTATTTATTATTATCGCTGAAGCCATCAGCCAAGCAAGTCGTATCGTGCAATGTGCACTCACAAATAATTGGATATTAAAAAAAAAAATGCTCTGCAAATGGCAGATGCAATTGCAGAACAAAGTTTACGAACCAAATGATAGGCGACCTTTTGCCAAAAGTTCATGAGATATCGAGGACATTCCAAGAATTCGGCAGACATTGAGCGTCTTTGTTGTATATCGTCGTATTTTTCCTAGTGTGCTTCGAAGAGCATCGAGTGTAACTAAGATAGTCTGTGTAAATATGAACAAGGTGCTCGTCTTTCTTCTGGCTTATTCTTGGACTGTGACACAGGTCTGTGATACTTGCCTTCAATTACTCAGGTCTAATCGATTTCATTAAAATAATGCTAATATTTTAAATGATATGACACCGATTGTTAATCACGGAGCTGCATCTCTAAAGCTTGTTGAAGAAATATAGGGCGTTGTCATACCAATTCACCTATAATAGTCTGCATCTCTTAACTCGGAGATTATATTTTAATTTGACTCCAAGCTAGTTGAGCCCATGGTTATAGGTTATGCAGTAATAACTGATTGTAAACGCTTAATTTTTAAACCTAACGGTCGCTGAAATGAGCTGGTTTCACCATTCAAGCAATGTTTATGTAGAAGGTAAGTTATATGCAACTGCGGGTAGGATGGAAATATACATAGGAGAATTTACCTAAAAATGTAATTATACTTTTTAAAAAATTATGGCTCTGGGTCAGGTGTGAAACCCCTTATTTCTTTATCGACGTTAAAAGTCATTTTTGTCTGCTGTAAGTAGGTACTACACAGGTATGGTGTCTGGACAGGCAGTCAATGTGGCATAGAAATAAAACAAATTGGAAATTGTAGGAAAAATGTCAGGTCTTCACGGTTGAGTGGGTAATAAATTAACTTGGCTGTCTACGACAAACATAAATTGTACTGCAATCATTCTGTGCCAAAGAATAAGAATAGCAAACCAAAGAGAAAATCACTCTCAACACTGGAATTTTTTTTACCAAGAACTATAGAATGCAACGATAAATAATAACTGATAAAATATACCATAATAACATACCATACCAAATAACAATGCCGCAAAATAACGTCGTTGCTCAAGACTCTGAACGGCGAAAAGTTGAAAGTTCCGAATCGGATAGAAACTTGCGCCATTCAAAGCCATTCAAAGCACAGTCCAGGCAATGTCCATGCCCGTGGTCAATCATAGACATAGAGGCTAGAACAAATAATATCCAGTGGACAAATTCGCTGTACAGGGGAGGATTAGTTTATAGCACATTTGAATTCACTCAATTCTTAAAAAAAATTTCAAACTAAAGAATTGTTCCTAAAGAATTCCAATGATGGCAAAGCCTTCTATTTCTAATTTATGATAAACGTTCTTTACTACGTTTGACAGCCCCCGCTCCTGTTGTGTGCACGTCCCCCTGTGCGCGTGACGGTGTTCTACGAGGCCATGCACGAGGACAGCCGAGCGTTTATAGTTGACCAGCTCAAGCCGGCGTTCGACGCTCTTGCACCCGAGTTCATGCAGATCGACCTTGTGCCCTACGGGAAAGCTCGGGTAGGTTGGAAAAACCTGCCTAAGAAAGATCGGGAAGGTCAGATGGCTTTCCTGAGAAAGCTCGGATAGGTCAATTGCTGCCCGCACACGGAAGAACGAGGTTCCAGCCTTCTTGCTCACCACAAATAAAATTCTGGCTCAGCCCCCACATGATTGTCGAATACAAACTGGGTCTTATTACCTTCATTGATATTACCTTTGATATTAATACTACACATTCTCATGGCTCGCAAAAATTATGCTGACAGGCTGGGAATCATTTCGTTCAACACGATTGGCAGACAAATTGTTTTGCACCGACAAATTTTACTGCCTCCTCCCCCCGTCCCTATTTATTGATGTTTCGATAAATTTGCCTATATACCTACATTAATAATAGAAGCCAATGTGGGAACTGACGCAAAAAAGATGCTTCGTGGAGCAGCCAACAAAACAAATTCTCTTAGCACGTGCCTTGAACTGTTTCATTGGTCGCAGGACGTGCGATCGAACCCAGCCAGAACACCAATCACGCACACGTTCTTCAACGCACAGTACCAGGCGCAGTACGAGGCCAACAAACTGCACGCCTGCGTGCTGCTCTTCCTTCAGCGCGAGTATCCCAGAGACTCTGTTGCCGTCGTCAGCTGCGCGCTCGCCTATCCCGAGGGCGCCGTCAGCGTTAGTATTGCAAGGAACAGCGTGGGAGGGACAGTTGGTAGGAACTTGGTCAGAACGGGCGCTACTGACGCCTTTATTTGGTGATCATGTATCTCGAGCGTCGCGCCGGATGATTAGGCGATTAAAAGAATTGAAAAATTGTTTGGAAGGCACAAATAAAAAGAAGCTTTTTGATGTTTTTACGATGGTAAAATATGCTGTTATGCTGCACAAAATGTTGTGCAAATGTTAAAATACCTTTTTGTTATTCGTTCAAGAATTATAATTTGTTTACGATTCCAGAGTGTAAGACTTTGGATTTCATCATGCCGTCCACCATATAGAAACCGTTGTGATTTGTATCGTATTCATAAAAAAAAGGCACGCATGATTCGTATTCGGGTGGTTTAGCAATCAGTATAGAAGTGTCCCCCACACAAACGATGACTCCGGTCTCCGACGATCATCGTGCGGTTTCTTGCTCGCAGGCGTACGGTGCGTGCTTCACGGACTTGAGCCCGATGGTTCAGAGCAAGATCAACGCGTGCGCCGTGGAGTCGTACGGAGACCGGCTTCTCTCACACAACGGCCGAGTCACGCACGCACGGCAGCCGCCGATACGACTCTACCCAGACGCGGGCAAAATTCCACGCATCGAGATCGACGGGGTGAGTCTCGCGACTTGCAGTAAACCGTGAAAGTCAAAAGCTTGTTTTGGGGCTATTTTTCAATTCTTTAGGAAATATCAGGCAAACAAGGAGGCATATTCTAGGAAAAGGGATCCAGGAGCTGTAACCATATACCCTGTAAGACCAAACAGCCAAAATAAAAAAATAATAATAAAAATACTGGGACTCCTTTTATCACTACGCTATTGCGGTGTCGCTGCGTTCATCATATTCTTGTCAGGGAGTGTCTCTCCTGATTGTGGGAAGGGGGGGGGGGGGGGGGGGGGGGGGAGGGTTACTGCCACCACCAGGTTTTTACCTGACCTAGAACTTGGGAAATGAGCGCGGGTAACGGCTATTCTGGAAACTAGGTTCCCGAGATTGAATCCCTAGGGTATGATTTTTTAAGGAACTGAAAGGTTTAGTGGAATACTCACCACGATGATTTACGTATGAAACGGTTATTAATATCACAACACTATCACAGAATCAAAGCATAGGATAAATAGAGAAGTTACTCGTGAACGGAGAATAAAACGGAATAAGCGAATAGACATAAGCAAAACGACGAGTAACAATGGAAGAGGAATATCACTCTCTGCTGTCCTGGGCACATGCACTTTAATGCAGCTCGGCGTCAAAAAGTGAAAGGTTTTAGAAAATATATAATTATTTCTTAGTGATAGTTAAAGGTGGACTCCGGTTAAATCGGCTGTTTTTAGGTTATCTAAACATCATATGCATATTCGTCATGTGAATAGGACTGAAAAAACTGCAAGTCTGTCGCGCAGTTAGCTCCGGAGCTGTAGGGTTGCGAACATTCGGTGGTGGGGGTAGCTACGTCACGGGCTAGCCGCGCATGCTGGCGCGTGTATGGCCAATGATATAAGCAGGTCCCGCGACCTGCTTATATCATTGGTTTTGTTGCAATCGCTGCTCTAATTCATTTATTAGCAATGGCTGGCTTTCTTCCTTACACACAAGATCCACGTAAATCGCACAGAGAGAATAAGCCCTCTACGGGCACTCAAAAAACTAAGAATTTGAATAGAGATTTATTAGGTAGAGCTACACGGCGAGTCGAACTGGCCATCACCTGACACCCAAACTCCCTCTCCGTCACACTTATCGTTTATCTCGTGGATATGCTCTTGCTTTTGCTCAGTCCATGTGTGTTTCATAGCGGGTGTAATAAAACGTCGAACGATGTCATAGAATGTTGTTTCACTCATTACTAGTGCATTCAAAGTTTCAGCGAAAGATTCCATTTTTTTGAAACTCATCCCAGTGCAATAAATGGAAGTCGCAATTTTTATTGTTCCTACACCAAATTTATTGTTGCTCGGTTGGGATCGCCACTTACAAATGTGCATGTTCTTACATTTCGTTGTAACAATCAACGTTGACGCTTTGGTCGATTGTTGTATTTCAAGCACTGATTCTCCACATTTTGAGCAAAGTGTAAACAAAGGTTTCAAGCAATCCCAAAAGACAAAGAATAAGTCGTAATCTTTATGGGGTCTCTTTTTTCCTTGAATTGCGGTCGATAATGAGCCGTCGTCTTCTTCGGCGTCGGTGTCGCCGTCTGGTTCGGAATCAGAGCGCAAACCTGATGAAGGACACTCGTACAGGTCATCCGATTCTGAGTCAGTGTCATTGTCTGTATTTGCCACATTGTTGCCGTCTGAATGCAAAATATCGCCGATGAGATTACACTGGATGCCGATCTCTCGTGTAGCGGACTGCTCCGTAGGAGTCGCCGGACTCGCTGCTAGCAGGATAGCTTCGATGTCGGGCTCGACGTCAATGCAGACGACGCTCGAACACGCATTTTCAGTATCCTCCACGGCTTCGGCAACTCGCTTCTTTCGCAGGTAGATGGATTGACGACGCTGTTTTTTTTTTTCAGGCTGAGAAGAAGTAGATGGCTCATCATGCCTCTTCTTGTCGGTGTCCCCTTTCATGTTTATCGAAGGCACTGCTGATTTCTTCAAGACTCTGTTGCTGTCCTTTTTGTATATCGCCATTGCACTTTTGAGAGAAGGTCCTAGCTCGTACTCTTCTTTATCAAAGTGAATAGAGCATACGCGAGCGTAGGGTGACGGAATGAAATTGACACGGTTTATTTTTCTAATCCACATTTTGAAACGGTTTGGTGATCGTTCACGATTTGGAAACTTGTGAAAGCCAATTTTATTCCCCTCGGCGTCCAAAGCCGGCTTTTTGGCGCTATTGCTACAGCCAAACACACAACAGAACGGCATATTGAAAGTCAAAAAAAGCTAAAATAATTATATGAACACAACCGTCATTACACAATACAATAGACACACTACAAACAAACCACACACTATTTCACGCGCGCTCAATGCTGTTTAGGCTAGCAATGCCTGCCCGCTCAAGCCGCACGGTCGACTCGCTTACTAACCGGTGACGTCAGCATTCCCACCCCACCAAACTTTACTTGCGTCTAGCAGGGGCTACACTTATCGCACAAACGCCGGGTTTTTTTTATTCAACTATATTTCTGAATCTCCATCTAAATTCTTCGGCCCAAAAAAACCGATTTAACCGGAGTCTACCTTTAAGGTGAAAATGTATGAGTAATTGAAATCGTGTAAAGCAGGTGTCATGCCGGTTAGTCACTGTGACTAAAATCCGTTAAATCGGAGAGAAGAGGATCTTCTTGACATTATCTTCTAGCTCGTAGAATCGAAAGTGGAAAATTAGGACTTAAAGCGCCAACCACATTTTTGAAGAGCCTCGTACAACACGCGGCCATTCTTTTGCACTTGCCCTGCGCTTACTTCCCCTGATCAAGCACCCTCCTGCGCAGGAATACAACGTGTTCGACGAGATGATGGCGTCGACCAACTTGAAACGCGTCGTGTGCCGGAAGTTCCGTGGGCCCACAAAGCGACGCTGCAAGCGAATGCCGACGCCTCCGAAGGTCGTCTATCCTGAGTCCTCGACGTCGCCGCCTCTGCCGGACGACGCCTTCTGATAGCTGGCACTCCGCCGGAAGGCGTTGATATGAAGTTATGAACTTTAGTGGGTTGCTGAAAGCAAAACCCATTCTCACCGCATGGAACCGATTTCGTCCCTATACATTTATTGAAAATCCTGGTAGCCAAGACCAGTTCTCCCAACGGCCTATTGCATTTCAATTCAGTGCAACACAGTTCGATCATAGTTGGTAAGAAACAGCTCCGAACTAACATTATATTGCCAAGTAAACCGACTTTCTGGTTACTCAATTAAGTCCGGCCGCTCTTTTGTGTCTTTCTCTCCGGACTTTTTAAACCATAACTTACACTAGAATAGCAAACCTTCTTTTTCTTACTTTCCTTGAATTGAGGATAAAATGGATTGATTGGCACGGATGGGCTACAGGCTTAAAACACGGCTTATAAATAACACCTACCAGTGTTTCTTTTTAATTAAAAATCGTAACCACTACAAAATGATGAAATATATTTCGAACAAATTCGGATATCAAACAAATTTCGAATGAACCTTCGAATAGGCTTGGCACAAATAGACGTTCCTGAATTGAGATAAACACAGCAAGGTCCTAGGGACCTCTAACTATCTTCTGGCGGGTTGAAGCGCCGAGTTACGGGTGATGGATGCTCCGGGGCAACTCACCTGCTCGCATACCTGTTTACTCCAGAGGGATTTCCTCCTGAACAATCTAGAACACACATACAAACGTCCATGACAATAACATGTTATTTTATCAAATTTAAGGTAACTTCCTAGACGCCAGTGAGTTAAAAATTTATTGTTCGGATCTGGAATTGTCGATCAGTTTTGGTATGATTTGCAGAGAAAAGTGACAGTAAAAAACATTACTGGATATTTGACCACCGCCTACATAAATATCATTGCAAAATGTATATAGGTTGAATGGTATGTTGAAAGAACAGTGCCAGGAAAAGACATAGATTTCTACTAAAGGTTCCTAGTATTGATAGCACTTTCTGAACTAAGACAGAGTCTGAGTAGACGAATACAACCTGTACCCCTGTCATCTCACATCGCGCACACACCTTTGCGCAGCGTACGCGGTACTCGTCGTCCGTGTCCGCAGCTGCGCGGTCGGGCAGCGTCATCCCGCGCCTGCGTAGTTCCTGCTGAACGTCGACCAGGTCGAAGATGGCGACCGGGTCGAGTTTTTGCTGCCTGATTAGCGCGCCGAGGTACTCGATGTAGTGCACCCTGCGCCGACGCAGAGAAATAAAGAGAGATAGGTGCGGGGACTGACCTTGAGCAGGCGGGCTCGGAACACCAGGTCGGGCGTGTTGTAGGGCCGCGGAGGGAGACGCTTGTGCGCTCGTCGCACCACCGTCTCAAGGTCGTCATTGCTTAGCACGCTAACCGGGTCCAGGCTGCGCACGCGTATTAGGCTACTTAAATGCTCTATATAGTGCGTCCTGCAACGGAAAACGCGCGGTTGGCTGCGAGTCTGCGCACAGAGAGTGCTTCCTGTACCCCCCACCAAACCAAGGCGTGCACTCGCTGCTATTTCTGTCCCTAGAGATATCGGGCACTGCACAGGATAGCAATGATCGATGAACCAACCATGAAAATGGGACATTCGTGGATATATTATTGGTAATTCGCTGGGCTTCTTTTTATACCCTATCTACGACCAGCTAAAAAGAAACCAGAGGATAATTTTTTTTTTTAATTTAAGGTAAAAAGTAAAATTGTATAATTTTTCGTGTACAATTGACGATTAAATGAACAGGGAAAAGTGTGGTTGTACAGTATGTGTGTAAGTGAGCTAAACAAATTAATATATTTATATACCCAAGATTTCAGAGCGCTTTTATGTTTCCAGAACAATGGTCAAGGATTTTTATTGGAGCCGTGTTTGCAAATTGTGTTCAACAGTTTATGTAAAAATTAAAAATAATTATTCAATCGATTGTATGTTCAAGACCTGTTTTCCATCCAAGGGTGGGATCGCCTGCCATAGCACCTCGCAATCCTGCCAACTCAGGTCACCAGGACTTAACGTGTCGCTTCTAATCAAGATTCCAGTCAGGGACAACTCAGCCTAAGTTCTTCCTTCACTGCAAGCCTCGTGTCCTAACAAAGTTCTGCAGCAAGCGCTAAGCAATCACGACCTTGAGCAAACGATGGCAGCACTTACCTGCACATTCCCGCGTGGCTTTCCGGCACGTCGTTGCCACACACCGCGTCCACGATGCCGTCGGCCGTCTCTCGCTGCAGTGCCACCGTGCACTTGGCAACGGTGCCCTCTTCTGGGGTCTCGGCAGGTTCTGTCAGGAAGACGACCTCGTGCTCCTGAAGAAACCACAAGAAGTTAGCACTCTTTTCTCTAATTTTTGGCCCGGAAATTCAAAATTTTCCGTTTATTTATTTTCGTTTGTGATCAAAAACTTTTGCAGCATCACCAAAAGACCATAAATCACTCCTGGGTTTCCTTTGAGTTGCTGGTAACGCACCTTCAGCAGCCTCTGGAGGTCGGCCGGCTCCTTGTCACGCAGATAGAAGAGGCAGTTGCGCGGATGATGGGCGTGCAGACCTAGCTTCGCGCAGTACTCGCTCACGCCACACTTGGCGCCCATCACGAACACCTAACGGACGGGCGCAATTCGGTTTTAAATCTTAGATAAATCGTGTGTCCACACAGTTTCTGGTAAACCTATGATAATTCTCAAATTTGGTTCATGGACATTTTTCTGCAAGATTAGCAGATTAAACGAACTATAAAACTCGACTTGTGCTTCGGTAAAGAGCCGTGCCTACCTTGTCGCAGCCGCAACAGAACTCGTACTTGCACTGCACGCAAGTGAAGTGCATGCAGCCACCGCGGGCCAGTGAATACCGGAAATGGCACTTGGGGCAGGTGATGCCGTTGTCCTCGAGGTGCTTGGCCACGCCGGCCATGTTGGCCTCGGGGTCGTTGCCCTGTTGCCAAGCGGCGAACTGCTCACACGAGATCCCCTCGTGCTGCTTGGCCCACTGCGCATGTCGCGGAAAGAGAGAGGTTTCAGTTGCCAAGAAACTTTACGGCATAAAATCAACACATTTGTTCGGATTGAGCTGAGTTTCTCAATTTTTTTACCACAGTTATCAATTGATCTCGTCAGAAAAGGATAGTAGCTAAGAAAATGTATTGAATTGTAAACAGACAGGGACCTACCAGTTGTCGGCACTGTGCACATGTCACAGTTCGACAGTCTGGGCAAATGAGTCGCTTCTGTTTGGGGTTGGCGATGAACCCTGAAGAGCACTTGTTACACCACTTGAAGTTCGGGTCCTGAAAAGGAAAAGCATGCGGTCAAAATGGTATCCTTTTGTATTACCCAGTGTCCTTTACGCATTGCTGTCTTAACTATTATATGCCTACCTGCATAAGCGTGCGATCTCGTAGCTTGCTCTGGAACAGCTCGTGCACGTTTGGCTCTAGCAGGCTCTTCAGGACGATGTCGAGGTTACTGAAGTACTCGAGCGCTACGTCGGCGTCGTCGGTCAGCTCCGGCTCGCGGCAGAACGGGCACACTGCCTCCATGATGCTACGATCTGTGATCTGAATCGTGAAGTAATTCTTGGCGCACTCGCGGCAGCACCGGTGCTCGCACTTCAGCATCGACACCATCTGCCAATGGAGCACGATTAAAGAGTTAGGTGTTGCTACATCAGGGAACACGATTTATTGTCAGAAATATTCATCCATCTTAGAGAACTCATAAGTGCTTCTTAGTTAACGTTTTCAAAAGACCGTGTGGCTAGCCATTTTGTATTGATATTATTGTAGTAAAATACTGATTAACCTGTGATGTTGCACATTTTTTCTTATTACATTTGCCACCCATTCAGTGCTCACTTAAAAGTACACATCTCTCTTAAAGGAACACCTTCAATTGAAATTTAAAAATTACTGTATGTGAGGAACATCAATTAATTAAGGATCCCGTAAAAAAGAAAAATCTTAAAAAATGTGGTGCATATTTTCTCGCGCTTTTTCTTTTTGGCGCGAAGCTCCGCTAGTGACGTCAGAGATAGGTAGTCTGCAGGGCTAGCAAGCGCTGCCCGGTTGCCGCGGCTGCTGCCAGTTAGTTCGTGCGATACCTCTTTGCGAGTAGGATTGTTTTTTCTCGTTACTATATTTGTCTCGTATATTTGTCTATGTGTGCTATGTCTAACGATTGCTACTTTATAAGTGAACCAACTGCAGAATAATGGTGAACAATCATTGTGTTGTGTATCAGTGTTCGAACACGAAAGGCCCATTTTCTTTCCACAAATTTCCAGATAAGAATAAGTTTCCTGGGATGTATCGGCAATGGTTGCATAAAGTTAATCGGACAGATTTTGTCCCAAGAAAATCCTCGTGTGTTTGTTCCGCACATTTTCAAGAAGATGATTTTGAAATTCGCAACAAACTAAAACTGCAATTGATGGGCGATGCAGTGAAATCCAGACCCATTTTGAAGAAAACGGCAGTCCCGTCGTTGCTCATGACTGGTAAATCACATTCGAATGTTTGTCCTCCACCGAAAAAGCGTCAGAAGTCCATGTTTTTGATCAATAAGGAGAAAGAGGAGTTATTGGACCATGTGCCAGATTATTTGAACGAGCCGTCAACGAGCAAATCGCACCCGAATCCGCGAGTGAAACCCATCGCTATCACAAGCCAAGCGCCGGGCGATCCATTTTCGCGTGAAATAAGCACTCAATGCGAGTTAGGCATTGAAACTTTGCGTCGAGTTTGTTTAGAAAATGAAGAGAGTTCTAGTGAAACGGATACCACACGTACACCACGAGGTGTTTCCTGCTCGCCCTACAAAGGATTCTTGTAGTCTCCTTTCATCGGCTTTTTTGCAAATATTTTCTTCAATCTCGCTCTGAGTAAACTTCGGGTCTAAACTGAAAGGTCCAGCCATTGCCACACTTCAATGAAACAATGCGACACTATCGCGAGCGCGCCGACCCTACCGACTCTGCAGCGCGCGTCTTACAGTCTTGCAGACTGCCGCTGCAGACTCCCTATCTCTGACGTCACGCACGGAGCTTCGCGCCAAAAAGAAAAAGTGCGAGAAATGTGCACCGCATTTTTTTAGATTTTTCTTTTTTACGGGATCCTTAATTAATTGATGTTCCTCACATACAGTAATTTTTAAATGTCAATTGAAGGTGGTCCTTTAAGGTTACTGGCTAGATAAGTTTATAACACAGCGCTGGCAGTTTGAATTATAGATTGACCAGTGCTGTGTCCCTGTTCAATTATTTCTGAAGTCTATGAGAGTTCAGGACGGTACTCCACCTGTTTCATAGGATATTTCCCGGCGCACAGCTCGCACTCCTGGCGCAGGAAGGCGATGGCCGAGTAAATGGAGTTGCACTCATGTGCCGCTACCACCGCCTCCTGGTGCTCGAAGTTCAGCTCCATCAGGCGTACAGCCATCTCGGCTTGCTCGTATGTCTCCACAAGGCCTTCGGCGAGACACCGTCGCACTCGCCGCTGCACAGAGGAAGCCACCGGTCACTGCCGTTCTACTTGCAAAGCACTCGAACCGTTATTTCAGGACGCCATACGGAGATCAAATTTGGCTTTTTTTCACCCGATTGAGAAGCATTGTAGGTTTACACCAAACACTTGCTATCCAATCATATTTCTGCTTAATTATTACAACTTTGAGCGTATATGAGTTTTGAGTTGGCTTTACGACATAAGGCCTTGGGTGATTACGATTTGTCCCGATAGTCACGAATCCTTTCGATGGTTATTGTACTACATTTAATTATCTCGACGTCTGTAATACATGTTTTAAAATGGCAAAGTTTCACCATGACATTATTTCATAACGGCATGGTAGACATTGGGTGTCTATTCATTGAAATCTTCAGTCTCCAGTTTCTCCTCTCTTCAGTGCATTGCTTTTTACTCAAGGTCTGTTATCTAAGTGTATAATTATTTCACATTTGAGCAGAATGGAGTCATAAAAAACATGATTTGAGATTTGAGCCAAGACAAATAAAAGTTAAAACTCTTGTGCACACTTGAACCAAAAAAAGGTTTTTCAAAAATAATTTTCATCCAATGACCAAATCATCACTACAAGATACAATACCTTCACAAGTCAAAGTCTCACCTCATAGTCAAACGTCTCGGGATCTTTATTAGAATCCCTGGCCACTTCTGGCTCGATTTTCACAGTAACTGTTTGTGGTATGTTAACACCACCATCAACTTTGTCCACTTCCGGTGCTTTCGGTGTTTCCAGTGGATTTATAGCATCATTCAATGCCTCAATAGGAACATCCAAACTGTGGCCAACGCCTTCCATGTCTTCGGTCTTGGCGTCTGCAGCGTTTGCTATCCGCAAAGCGGCAACAGCATCTACCTCTTGAACTACAAAGTCCAGCGCTTTCTGCAGCGAGGCGATTTCGTCAACTCGTGCCTCACCGGCCTCCACTGCCTCCTTCAGCTTGATGAGGTTGCCAACAACGTCACCAGCCACTAATACTTTCTCCAGAGCAGCGTCCATGGTTGTGTCGGCCGACATTTCGGCATCTGGAAGTGCCCTCGCTGCTTCCACGACCGCAATGGCAGATTCTGTTATCTGAGTTTCTACCAGCGCCGGGTCAGCACCCGGGACAACGGGTTCTATCACCGCTGTGGGGGTTGACGATTGGGTAAGAGGCGTTGGTGGGGTAACAGCCGATATGACGACTTCTGACTCAGTGGAGTTTAATGATGATTCTGTATTTGCTGTGACAGAGACAACTTTCTTGGCAGGTTTCCCGCCCGAAGCATCTTGCACAGGAGACTCTAAACGCGTTTCAGCTGTAATTTGAGCGACAGGCACAATTTCTTGGACTGCTTTCAGAGCCGCAGCAACAACGTCCGTCGCGGGAGGTTCTAGAGTTGGTTCGTCACTTTTTGCGACAGGCACTTTTTCTTGGACTGCGGTCGCAACTTTTGGAACCGTGGCTGTCAGAGAATGGTTCGTTTCCATATCTGTTTTCTCCTTCGGTGCTTTTGTTTTGACACTCGATTTGACAGCATGTAAGACCTTGGGAGCTTTCTTTGAAACAAACTTGTCCGAATTAGCTTTTGCTAATGGGGGTTGGTCCAGTAAGACAACTTCCTCGTCAACTGATACAACGATCTCCACCGGAATGACCTCGGCTTGCAACATCTCCTCGGGAGTCACTTTGTGTTCTTTCAGAATTGACTTGGCCGGTTCCGGATCCGAAATAGGAAGCGTTTCTTTCTTTTCTGAACTCGCATTTAGAACAGGAGTACCATCGATGACGAGTAGATCAAATGACTTCGCGAGTGGTTCGGGTGACTTCGTTACTAATTCGTGAGCTTTCGGGAGTAATTCGGGAGACTTCGAGACTGGTTCGGGTGATTTCGCGACTAGTTCGGGTGACTTCGGGACTAGTTCGTGAGCTTTCGGGAGTAATTCGGGAGACTTCGATAGTGGTTCGGGTGACTTCGCGACTAGTTCGGGTGACTTCGGGAGTAATTCGGGAGACTTCGTGGATGGCTCAGACCGAGCCACGGAGCCAAGGTCGAGAAGCATCTTGCCGCGAACGACGCCAGCAACGTCCTCCCCGGGGGCGAGCGTCTGCAGCTCGTCGGCAATGTGAAGCGCCTGTTCAATTAAAGCCTGAATGTCTCGGTACGCTTCCGTCTCATGGATGCCCATCGCCTTCCCGTCGCCAGCCTCATCGCTCTCCTCTAATTCCTCCTCCTCCTCCTCCTCCCCCTCCTCTTCGTCGACAACACCTTCCTCATCGTCGTCGTATTCCGACGACGCAGTCTCGTCCGAGGTCTCATCCTCTAATTCCTGCTCACCATTTTCAGCGCCCGGGGACATCGGGTCGACGTTAGACTGCCCGGGGGCGATTACATCTGACAACTGACTCACCCCTTTGGCTCCGTCATTTGTGTCGTCCAAGTCAGAACTTGCGTCCAGAAAATCTGTCATCGATACATTGTCATCTGGCAAAGAAAGAAAGAAAAATTTGTGTTATTGCGAGTTGAAACAAGGCTAGGACTGATTTAATGGTCTCCAGACGTAAGGGATTTCATTGGCATTTTTCAAGAGTAGAAACTGCGAGATGACATCAAAGACAAGTGGTAATTTCAGCAAAACACTCGCGTGCAAGATCTCCCAGTTTTTTTAATTAAAAATGCAGTGTGTTCTAACTAAAAGTCCACCTTTCCAGTCTTCGTATTTAGAGACTCGAAGTGTTTTACATGATTAAAGAGCTGCAAGTAAATCCTTCAATAAAGTACTTTATATAAAGAGAAGAAGGTACTCATGCAATCCTGATAGGCATAGAGAGAGAGCATCACTCTCATCCCATCAGACTGGTAGAGCATGCAAACACCGAGTGCGTGCCTTCGTCCGCGGATAGTGGCCGCATTGACGCCGACGCTGGCGCAAGTGAGACGCCATTGCCTCCCTCGTTATCGACGCCCGCAGGCGGCCCCCAGATGCGCATTAGAAACGGCTTGAGCTGCGTCTTGCTCAGCTCGACGCACGACGCCTCCAGGTCGCCGTGGTGAGCTGTCAGCGCCGTCACCACGTCCTCGCGCGTGAAGTTACCACGGGACATCAGGTCGCCAAACTGCAACGAGGTGGTCACCGCGTCGTAAGATTCACAATACCAGATCTCTGCAGAAACGGTGGCCTTGTCTACGTTTTATGAGAGAAGACAATTTTCCCCGAGAGGCGTCTCCGGTCTTTAGGCGTGAAAACACTTAAGATACTATTTTCAACTTCTCTGAAAACGTACATTTTGCCGTCGCTCTAACGCTTTTGTCGTGACAAGACTCTTTCCCCAGCTTTGTAGCTTGATATTTGAGCTATTTTAAAATGTCCCAAGCAATTAAATCAATATTAGTGAATATTTTGAAGATTTAATTTGTATTTATAGTGAAATTCCAGCACTGAAATCACCACTGAAATTTAACTAAAAAGTTGCCATTTGTAGCATAGCCGAGCAGTCTTTGAGCTGGAAACTACCTCATCGGCTAGACTGTTGTGGAGGGTAGCGAGAGGAAGCCATATAACTCGGCATATTTTGCTTCTTGTCACAATCACACAACCTCCAGCTGCATTTCAGAGGTAAAATCATCATTCCTTCCACAGATAACCAAGCTGGTAGAAGCTGTACCTTCTTCTGGCGCTGCTCTACACACTCGGTGACTGCCTGCCAGACGTTGCCCTTGTGCAAGCGCAGTGCATCCCGCGCCTCGGCAGCGCTGACAGTACCAATGTTGTTCTCCTTGCGCTCATGTCCGTAGTTGGTCGCTAGGGTGACTACAGTGTCCACCATATTGCGCCAATTGTCTTGCAGCCACACTAAGGGGCTGTTGTCTCCGCAGTGGCCCATTGCTACCTGCAGGTCCTCCGCGGTGAAGCTCTGCTGCTCGGCCTCCTGAACAAAACACGGCATTGTCAGTTGATTAGGTACAGATTTTGAACTACACAAATGATCTACTTTTTTCGACCCTTTAGTTCTTCAAATGGATTTGGAGCGATCCTTTCTTGCGGGAAATACGCATGGTGTTCGGAACCTTACCCTGAGTAACTGCACGAGCTCCATTCCTTGAGTCTTGACAGCGTCAGCACGCCGCTGGACACTGTCGTCGCCGCGCATGCTCTCTGGGGGCTGCGAGCCTGACCGCACGCCACCCGAACGACGTTGAGGCTGCAACATACTGAGGTCACTCTACGAGCCTCTCTCCTCAACACCCACCCTCTGTCTAGCCCCAGACTGAAATCACACCTCCAACCGACCACATCCCCTGGTGATCTGAACTTACACCCCGATGACCTTGGTTTTGGGTGCACTAGAAACATATTATTTTTGAAACTATTTCTACGACGAATGAAACTGACGGTTGGTTTCAATTTGCTTTTATATCTCCTCGGCCATTCACGCCATTTCCTTTGCAGCCTAGATTTCCTGCGCACCATTTCTGGAGGTCGCAAAGTGTGAAAGACTGAAAAGTTTCAAGAACATGACCCTGGTACTTTGATGAGATGCCAGTCATCCTCGGCAACACTGTTGAAATCGTCTTGCAAATCACTTTAAACACCAAGTAAAGTCTTAAATGCAAGTTGGTTTCGAAGTGAAATCGGATAGCCAGCACCACGACAAAGATAACACGAGGAGCAGGAAAGGATTGGGAGCGTGACTTGTTCCTTGCAAAGTGCCGCATGTCTGCTGACAGTGGTAACTGGCAAGTGCCGACGGGGTACCCTTGCGCCGCGCTGCTGCTGCTGGTAACTCGCTGGCTCTTGGTATGAGGTACGACGGCCGTCCCAGCCCTGGCTCAAGTCTGCGTGAGACCGACCACGCACTCCTGAGTAGCCTCGACGGTAGCCGATCTCCTCTTCGTCGTCGTCGTCGTCGCCATCGTTGTGGTAGCGCTGGTCAAAGTTCGACGGACTGGCGTCCCGCGAATACGGGAGACTCTGTGTCAAGGGCAAGAGGTACAATCATGGCAATGACAGCTGCTTGATGCTTAAATTACCATAGCTAAAAAATGTGTTTATTTGTCAGCCCTGAGCTGAATAATCACCAAGTCAGCATTTGGTAATTGAAGAAGGATAGCTTATTGAAGAGCAACTCTATTCTTTCTGGAAGGGAAAGGGGAACTCGACTGAAAAAATGTGTGACCGAACCGGGATACGAACCCGGGACCTCCCGATTGCTTTCTGACTTATTGTAGCTCTACTACAGGATATCTCAATGACAGTAGGTATGGAAACAACCATGGCATGCTTCAAATAGCTTAAAAATTAAAAAGGAAGACACGTTGACATTTCGAAACATCTGCAATCAACGTGGATTATGTGTCGTTTAGTGCTCCCATCGTTGAATTCCTCGTGGAAGTTCAGAGTCATTTCAGCCAATGGACGGGCTCGATTTGGTCACGTGGCACATTCAATTGTAGCGGAAGCAACAGTCGGCGAGGATTCAGAAATATTGAACCTGCTCAATATCTTGCCGCCTTCGCCGAAGTCTCACAGACAGCCAAATCTTCGAATCATCTGTTTTACTCCCACAGCAAGGTATAAGCTACAGTTCTTTATGTTTCTGTAAAAAGTTCTTTAAAACCTAAAATACTGCCTTGAATTTTATTTATTTCGATTTAAAAACGCAATTGAAACGTTTATTTTGAGGTTATGATAGCTATCTTTGATTGATGTTGCGAACATTCCCCTTCCCCCCACCCCCCTCCCTCCGGCCATCAAACTTTCAACCAAAACCTCGAAGGGAGCTCTAAACGGAGCTTCAGAAAGTTGTCCTGCTGACCCCAGAAGGTACCTGTGAGTCGCTGACCAACGAGTGCCGACTCTGCGATCGATACAAATAATGCTGTGCGTCGGACCACGGGCTGTGCTCCGCGCCGCCGACCGTCTGGGAGTTGATGTGCAGCGACATTGCGCGTTTGAGTCTCCGCGCCGGCCGTTGGTAGCGGTCGTGGCCAGAACGGGCGTCGCTCCGCCGAGAGTCGCGGTCGTCCCACCGCCTGTCTCGGTCCTCCCCGCGTCTTGGTTCGCGATCTTCGACGCGTCTTGGTTCGCGATCATCAACGCGTCTTCCATCGCGGTCATCAACGCGTCTTCCATCGTGGTCGTCAACGCGTTTAACATCGTGGTCCTCCCCGCGTCTTCCAAGGTCTTCCGCACGCCTCACCTCACGCTCTTCGTCTCGACTTAGTTTGCGGTTGTCACGCCTCACTTCTCTATCTTCCCCGCGGATGAGACGCCACTCGGCTCGACTCGACGCAGGGCTGCCGACGTCGTCACGGAGAGAGCCGGCGCCGGGACTCACATCGTAAGTCTGCACCGATCGAGAGACGACATGTTAAGTCAAAATATAATAGTGCACCAAGAATTAGAAGAAGAAAGAATACATCTATCTTTCAGCGACGGGACATCTGGTAGGCTGACCATTCCACTGAATTTTATCTTATTAAATAGCACCGTGTGTTAACTCACTTAAGGCAAGGCGTTATGACTTTCTTAAACGAGTTAAACTCCAATTAGTTAAAGAAAGAGGCATTTTTATGGCATGGAAATTGTCTGTTATAGATTGTTTTCCACCTGACTCTAGTTACGGCCATTTATCCACTATTATATGACCTAGATATGGAGTCGCCTGAATATTGACTTCAAGTGCATTTTTTTTTCAGAAAAATTAGCTAGCATGTGATTTAAAATAAGAAGAAATGTGTTCTTAAGAAAAACCCAGTTCAAATAGTTTTTCTTAAAACTTGTGCTAAGGATAAATCAAGTAGACATGAGTCTAAAAACCATCATAAATGTGTTCTTAATTATTTTGGCGAGATGCCTTTTCGTGGACTGTCAACCCCCAGAACAGATGCTTCTTTCATTCTATGGATCGAGTGCACATGCGTGAAACCGCTAGCTATAATATCTCATTGCAGTATATGCAATATACCTGTGTGGAAATGCTCTGGGGCGGTGGAGACGTGCCGGTGGAAGTCGACCTGACGTTGCCCATACTCGGCGGGGCAGTCCTACCCTTCTGGGTCTGGGAGGTGGCAACCTCTCTGCCCTGCGAGGTGTCTACGTCCTTGCTGCGGAAGATTGGGAAGTCCCTGTCTGGGGATGTTCCAACCCCGGTCGAGCATGTCATTTTGCTAGGGGCACGAGGGACGTTTTCGTCTCCTATCCCGACGCCCGACCGCGATGCCACGGAAACCTGCGAGTGATTGTCTGACGTCGTTGTGGTGGTCGTCGTTGTCGTCGTGTTTCGGTCGGACATGACGTCACTGCTCGACATGACCTTGATCGACCCGCGACGACTTCCGCTAACAGATCCTGTTGAACCGGAAAGAAGGGAATGTTAAGAGCGAAACGGGTGGGTTAACAAACTGTTAAAATTAAAACTTAATAATTTACTTCATTTATTTGTACGAAATCTTTGCTACATTTTTTCGAAAGCGTCACAATTTCTGTTTTCGGTGCAGTCCCTCTTCTAAGCTGCGGCTACATCAAATGCTCGTCAAGTTAATTCACTGCCAATTCCCATATAAACATTTGCAGACCAGCCATTGACCTTTTTAAGCCAAGAACCATCGAATGACTTGAAGTTATTTAAGATTGCTAGTAAAATATACAAGACATAAAAGTAAATGCCCATTGAACTTTAGAAGTAAACGAAAAAATGCGCTTCAGTATCGTTTCCAGAGTGGATTTTCCGTTCCGCATTAGAAATTATTTTCAGCTGAAGAACTTGGTGCCGGTACTAAAGGAAATCCTCCTCCAAGTCCTACCTTTCTTCTTAGCGGCGGTCTCGGCGTCGCCACCGGCGCCCAAGATCTCGTAGGAGTCATCGTCCAGCCGAGCTCTTCCGTTCGACTTCCAGCCCTTCGCAACGCTCCCGCTTTCGTAACCATTGGTGTCCACGTCTTCCGACTTCCGCCGGCTCTCACTCCCTCTCCGCTGCCTCGTCGACTCCCTCTCAACACTGACGTTTCGCTCCACAACCGTAGGGCGCTGCCTACGCCGCCCTCCGTCCTCCGTCTCCGCCACCCGGGGCGCCGTCGTTGGAGTCTTGCAGCAAATGGCGCAGACGCGAGTTCCAGCCCTGTTCACGTAGGTGCAGTGTTCACACTCCCACGCATGCGTCGGGACAGGGGGTACGGACTGCGCAACGCTATTCTCGACGGCCTCCTCGTCGCAGTCCTCGCTGTAACCCTCGCAGTCGGAGGCGTCGTCCTCGGAGTGCGTCGATGGCGCGTGTCGTGAGGCGACACTTCGTGGAGGCGACGGAGCGTGACGCGAAGCGACGCTGCGTTGGGGAGACGGTTGGCGCCTCGACGTGACGCTGCGTTGCGGCGACGGTGGACGACGCCGAGGCTGGCTGGATTTGGTGCTGCGCGCGGGTGACGCGTTGTGACGGGGTGGGGCGTACTGCGCCGGCGCCCCGGGTGAAGGCCCGTGCCATGTTCCGGCCCACATCGGTGGCATGAACGCCTGCTGGGGCGGTGGGTGTCCGGGGTCGCCGCCGAACGGCATGTTTAGACTGCCCATGCTTGGAGCGCGGCCCCCCTGCGAAAAGTAGTCCCATCCCGGCATCGGGCCCGGCATATGACCCGGCATCGGTGGCATCGCCGGCATCCACATCATGCCCGAGTGATGACAGCTCGGACAGTTGAGTTGAGCCATCGACTGCGCCTGCAACGAGTCGGCAAAGGATTAGCATAGCACAGCTTTGATGCAAACTCGTTTCCCAACAAGTGGATCATAAAAACCATCTATCATACTAAGTACTTGGTACTTGCGTACCAAGTATGCAAGATTTTTGCGTCTAGAATGTAGGCAATACAGCCCAAGAAATAGCAATCCGTTTTCATCAGCTCTAGGCTATTCCAATGGTATTTGTTTCATGGTAACGTACAGTTACGGTACAACACGTTCATGGTAAGGTGCTATCGACATGTCTTCCATCTTACCGAGTGCATTGGGTGTTGCATGTGGCCGACGGAGTCCGTGTGGCCCAGGGGTCGCAGATCGGTGACAGAAGCGACGCGAGCGCGCGGCCGAGTGAGCGACCCGAACGCGCTCGAATCCACTCGACGGCCCTGCGAGCTCGTCACGCTCCCCGAACGGCGGCGACCCCAAGCTTGCGAATCGCTCTCCCACTCAGTATAGCCGCTGTCTCGACTAGGTGGCTGCAACAGAACAAACTTGTCAGGCTCGCAGCCAGGGATCTTCAACTTGTATTTCATTGGGAGCTGAATTAATCGAATGATGTAGCCAACCTACTTGCAACGAGTTTAAGACTATTTCACGGCCAAGAATGTGGGGTGGTTCAAGCAGGATTCAGGACGCACCTGGTGGTCGTTGATTGTAGTGAAGCTAGCGCTTCGGTCGTCGTCTTGGGCCAGCCGAGCACTTGTCTCAACCCCCGACGGGGTTCCACGCATCGCCGCTTGGTGCTGGCGGTAGCGCTGCTGCAGTGTGCCCATGCGATCCCGTTCAGATCCGACGGGCGCTGACGAATTTAGTACAAATAGGTCAAGTAAACTAGTTCAAGTACAGTTAACTAATCGCTGTGAGCAAAATTCTGTCAAAATTGAAGTTTGTTGTGAATATCTGCCGATCATCTTTGTGCCGATCTATATCCTAATAAGTGTAATTAAGTGTAAGTGTTTCACTCGTAGATGTTTCCTATTGGCAAAAGCCGCGACCTACCGACTGGTGTGTGTGGCTGAGTTGGCGTCGGTGGCGCGGGCAATGGGCGACCCATGACCCTCTGCAGCGAGTCTCTAAGTGCCGCCTCCTTCCACCCAGACGCCGCCTGCTCTTTCCTGAGCGTCGGCGTCTCCTTCCGGGGGAGCGTCGGCCCGGCCACCTGCGCACGCGTGGGATAAGACTCTCATTAACGCGCGGCTCGGCTTACTTCATGCGGTGAAGTCTCGACAGTGTCCGCGCGGCCGTCTCACGAGGGTCCTACCTTGGGGGTTGGGGCGAACAACCTTAGAGTCATTCAAAGCTGGATGAAGTCACTGAGTCAACCATGATTGTCTTTCTGTTTCTGTTTTCCTACAGCAGTTCGACTTCCAAATGATTTAAGTGTTATCGTTTTTCTTAAAGGTTTAAATGAATCACGATCGTGGATTTAAATAATGCTCAGAAATCGAGTACAACTAGTACTCGAGCTCCATTCTTTTACGGGAAAAGAGCAAGAAAGCATCTTCAAGGCTCTTTGGTGACGACACCAAAGAGCCAAAATGTTGACGTTGCTATTTCCAAGGCCAGGGAGGAATGCGCTGTACTAGTGATTCGGCTGCGCGGACAGGCCTGCCGGGACTCCACTGAGACGAGGTACTTAATTGTTGCAGACGTTGCTGGCCAACGGTGTCGCCGTAAGAAGCCTCCTCAGCTGGCACTGTCCGAATCTTGGTGGGAGCGAGCACATGTCATGTCACGTTCGAATGCCGCTACTTCCATAGGGAGGTCTACGCATTGCCAAAGTGGTTTGAAATTTGTACAAGTCTTTAAAGCCCGGGTCCGATATTCTTACCAAAAAGCAGTAATAGCAAATTTTGTCTGTTCACTTCTCAGATTTTAGAGCTGTGCGCTCTAAAATCACTCTGAATTCCGACTTTTATTGAGTTAGCGGAATATATCAGATGAAACCTGAATAATTGAAAATTCCTTGTTATCGGAGGTCTTTTTTTCCAACGGTCGACGAATTTGTTGGGGATATTTCAGATTAAATTCGAAAAAAGGAAATCTGTCACGCACAACGCTTGAAGTCAGACCCGAATCGAACCCATTCGTAGTAGTTATCCCTTTGCAAATGTGTCCCATTCCCGTGGAAGTAGATGGCATGAGCTGTGGATGTGTTGTGGGACATTTCTTCGTCGAGACTTCCGGTCGAAGGGGTTCACTTGGTACTCCGAATAAGAAATGTGCTCTCATCGGACAACGTTTCAAGAGGAATAGTGTACTTCATTCAGGAAAACAGAATACATCCATGGTGTACATCTTGTCATTTCTTTTGAAAATAGAGAAAGCACGTTCTGTGCAAGCGACAAACTAGCAAGCCAACAAATAACAAGTTTACATAATTTATATCATACAATTTTAAAACAACTTTCGAAACTTAACGAAAACAATTGGGTATAATGCTAACCCCTAATTCGGGCGAAAGACAGGTGCGGAGCCGGAGGTGTGATTTCAGTAATTCGATGTCCCATACAAAAATAATATATTTCAAAAAATTCCAGGTCTGTAAGCTTAAATTGCGGTCCATTTTGTGCTGCGATGCCATTGCGAGCAAACGAAGCAGGGAAGAACTCTCAAAGGAGGTGATGGCGTTTCGTTCGGAGCGCATCGGTCTAGAGTAGGACACAATGTCGTACCTGCGGGGGTCCTGGGCTGGCACGCTTGTTCTTGCGCGGCGGCGGAACCGGTGCAGAGCTCTGCTCGTTCTTCGGAGGTAGCGGCGGTCGGAACGTCTGGAACCTCGTCGTTTCCAAAGCCTTGAGTGGAGTTCATGGTGGTATTAGAAATAAGAGAGGAGAATTTTTAAAACAATTTGCCACTTTTCAAATTTCTTGTTCAATGGTGATCACAGAATGATGATGCGTACGACTGACTATATAATAAAACTACATGTGGCTAGCTGGAAATAGTTTGTGGGTAATTTATTATTTTGCTGCTACCATTATTTAGTTTTGATTTCGTTCGTTTGAATATGATTTTTTTACCACATTACGCGAATATAGCAATAAACTCGTTTTTGATTGCAGGATTGTGCTGAAGCAGCCAGTATGTCATGATCCAACCTCGACTGAGCCCTCACCTTTCTGACGTGGCTCTGGCGCTTGGGGTGTCGATGGTACATGTCATCGCAGGAGAGGCAAAATATCTGGTCGGTGCAGCGTTCGCAGCGCACGGCGGGTGCCGAACTGCCACAGAGGTCGCAATGTCTACCGTCACCGCGCTTCACGCCACCTGAAATGAAAAGTTGGTTTGTCAGGAACACGAACCCCAGTCTTACGTCGCCAAAAATCGAGTACCCAGTTATAGCCACTTGCCTGGAGGCTTGGTGACGACGGCGGCGTTGCCGTATTGCTGTCCAGAAAACTCGATGATCTCGTAATCAGGATCCAGTGTAGGCGGCAACGTCTTGGGCAGTGGCGGGGGCTTGGCGGCCTGCACGCGTGGGGGCGCTGCATCCCGCGCTTGCTGCCATGGACACACACAAAGTTAGATGGGGAAAATCGAAAAACAATATCGAGCACCAGCAAAAATGTCAGTGTACCTCGAAAATTAATGTAGGTGTCAAATATTTACTAACATTAAAGGTTCAGATTTTCATGTGAAGTGGCAGACTAATTTGTGGTTGTATTTTAGCCTTCATTCGAGTTCACTATTAGGCAAGATCTACTAATGATTGCAATTTGCCTGTCATTCAGTTTACGGTCATCTTTCTCCAGATATTGATGAGCTACGATAATGTTGCTTCGGGCAAGCTCGGAAGCTGCGAATTGTTTTCTCAGGACGCCGAAGATGATTGATGAGACAGTTTCTATAGCGACTGGAATCTTGGCAAGCGGTCAGAAGCTAACAGTTTCCGCAGTTTTAAATAGACTCAACAAGCAATGCAGAAACACACGGGAACACGGAAGGTGTTTGGAGGGAAGACCTGCTTTTATTGGGGTAAGAAGTCCTTGAACTTGGAAAAATGTTAGGTGGGAGGCCTCCCTGATGACTTTCAGAGGTGTGTGGGGTTGGCAAGTGACGGCCAGGTAAGAACGGAGTCATTAGGAGCTCTATTCAAGACAGTTGATTTCTCTGGATAAAAGAGATACAGTGAAAAGATATGGAGGAATTGGAAAGTCAGCAAAACATTTCCCAGGCCCGTGGCCTTGATACTTTGGTAGCCTTGATGGTTTCTGCTGCATGTCATAAAAATGTCAAGAAAATGCCATTGGGTGGTGCAAGGCATGGCAATGTGTGGTCGCTCAAACTCACCACCCACTGCGGCATGGAGCGCGCATTGCGCAGCCGCGTGGACGGGTTGGAGATCGTCATCGGCTTCCAGCGCTCCTCGTGATTCTGCGGAGAAGGAGAGAAAGATTATGGTGGCTGCTGGTTGGTGAATTTACTTGGATTTATTTGGGTGGGTGGGAAGAGAGGAATTTTCGCTTGGCATACTCTGATCTTTTTCACCTCGCTGTCACTTTTGACACTTTGAACACAAGTCCAAGGCCATTGAAATACTGTTTCAAATTTGGGCTACTCATGTCAATTGAAAAGTCGTGCACTTTACCTCAAATCTTTCGTTTCTTGTACTATGAAGTTTGTAACCATTGTTTTCAATTTATTATTTTTCATTTTGAGCATTTTCATATAAAGCAAAGAAACCAACCCGGTGGACTAGCTCTGCATCGCGTAGGCGTATTTAAAAAGGCTACAGTAATTTAATGATTTCGGTCGCAGCGTAAGGCAACGTGATCGACATGAAAATAGCTCTGTCGTGAGTTCAAAATAGGACACATCGTTTGGGTAAGCGCGCATAATTCTGATCATCGAATCAATTTTTTTCTCGTGCATGGAAAGATATTTTACAGGGTACATTTTGTTTTCTAGCTAAACTTTTCCATAGTGCTGAAGTATGAAAGAAACTAGTCGGTGATTCATTCACTTTTCAGTAAAATGCTTTTTTTTTGGTAACAATTCAAGTCAAAGATGCTAAACACCTTCAGTATAAATCCAAAGTTAAAAATTTGCTAGACAGGGATAGATTTATCAACGTTGTTTTAGAGGGTTTGTTTTTGTCAAGCGTCACGACGCTGACTTTTTATCGTCAGCCTGGCCCCTAGCGTAGAAGGCTAGAATGAGAATACGAAGACACTGCTACTTCTGCTTTTGATTCGGTTATAAACGGAGAATTCAGGCTTTACAGCGATGACGAGGTATATGATCGGCTTTTGGGCCGCTAGCCAGCGTCGCGCGGCAGGCAAATTGGATCATCAAACATGGTGGCCATGGGGCGGCCGATGGGAAAAGCTTTCGACCACTCTTAGCAGGAAGCACAACAATTACACTTGGTCGTTGAAGCACCTTGACATTATGACCGCCGCTTGGTTCGCCATACTCGCAAATAATCTGGTAGGTTTTCATGGCGGTGCCAATGTGGTAGAATTTTGTGAAAAGTGTGTACCTTCAATTGGGGCCATGAGGACATTCTATGGCATACGAACATTTTCGGGAGCGCGGTGGTCTATCCACAGTGTGATAAAATAACAGTCACAGGTAGGACGTGCCAACCATGCATTCCTGAAACATTCTTGAAAGTTATTCCTGAGTAAATTTGTTTATTGCTCACGAAATGTTGGAGAGCTTGAGACGGGTTGTCGATGAAATGCATTTTGTATTGCTTCGTGATTTGCTATAATATAGTGACAGTCCTTCCACACCATAACTGTCATGCCATTCTCTGAAGAGACCAGAAGGGCAAATGACAAGTGGAGCTAACGCTTTTTGTTGTACTCGAATAGCATGCCCCGCCCTGTCTGAATTGAAGATCGAACTTAAATTTCGCATTTAAAAAAAAATAAATCAAGTGAATGTATACTATTGGCACAAAATCGGGAAATGCATTATCTTGTTTTTCATTGCAACTCACGTCACGTCTTGTGCATCAGCCAATTTGCAATTTTCACGTGTTGTTTGAGGCCTCAAAAGGGTTAAGGGCAGTGACTACTCAAGTTCTTGTGATTCATGGACTGCTAGTAATTATTTGACCTTATTGGACATGAGTAGACTCGATGTCGGCACCGGGACTACATCCGGCTCCCCTCTAGGACTGGGCATTTGCTACATCATCCATCTAATCATATCCCACCGGCAGCGCTCATGGTAAATAGACTGGGTCAACACAGAATCTAAAGGAACGAGCCCTTGTTGCATTCGACCTGTAGCAGGCTGCTTGTTGGCACCGGGGACTGCTTTGGTTCCCTACAGGTTCGCCTAAAACTTCAGAGCCCGTTCTCTCAAGTCCGAGAGCGCATAGGCAGAGAACCTGGAAGGTGGCAACAACAATGGTACTCACGTTCATTGCGTGTGGATCAGGCGTCCATGGTGAGGTACGTCTGGTCACGGAGTTTCCGCGGCACTGCCTCGGCGTCGGCGTCGGCGTCGTTGGCGTCGCGACGCTAATTCGGGATCCCTGCCGCGGTTGACGTCGAGCCAAGCGGGAAGCGACTCTGGTAAATTTAGCCCTCGTCTGCTACGTGTGTGTGTGAGCGTCGGTGCGCGCAAATATAGCTCGACGACATCGACGGCGCCTCCGGCGATGACTGCGTCTCATGGACAGACAAGACATGTTCAGCCATGCTGGACCTACGGACACACCTTTGGGTGAATGTGCCCCTCGATAGGTGATTTCCGGTTCTCACATTCTTTATACGCCTGCAACATTTCTTGATGGTATAAACATCGCTTTTCACGTTTGTAGATTTTCTTTCCTTGTGTAGATATCTTTAGCATGCGCCTCGCTAAGCCTGCACGTACTCAAAGTGAATTTAGCGGTTGTTAAATGAGTCACGCCCAGTGGTGAATTTATAGGGTCAACAGACGTTAGTAGTAAAACAAATATAACAATGATCCGGCGCGTTAAGCAAAGCGACGTTGTGTATTGCAGAAGATATAATTATACTGTTTTAGGGCCGATTTACAAAGTCTGGACAACGATTGGTACCGGACGGTTCATTAGTTGATTGATTTGTGGTGTTTATCGACGCACTGTTTTGATATCTGGCCCTGTGGCACTGGTATAATGGTGTCGGTGAATGAGTCGATGATAATGAGGATGATGATTAACCTAACGTAGCCTAGAAGGGAGGAGGGGAAACCCTGTGCCGGCACGTAGCCTGTCGAAGAGCACCAAGTGGACCACCGGCTTTACGTCACTTCCGAACGACGGTACAACGTGAACAACAGGATTCCTCCACAAATCCATGCTGTCGAGAGCTTGATAAGCAAGGCGAATGAAGTTGCTGTACTTCATTCCAAGTAATAACTCTATATCCCTCCAACCACTCTCCCAAACAGAACTGGTCATGTGTATGATGGTCACCCATCCAATATCTGACCCAGCGCAGTGTTGCTTAACTTCGGTGATCTCATGAGAACCAGTGTTTCCAACACGACAAACGTTCGGTGGGACCAACGGTGGGATGGTTCATAACAAGTTTTGAACTAGTCTGGACGCTATAAACAGAAAGAAGTCTAGGTTTGTTGTGGCTGGTACTGAATGCCCTCTTTTAACCTTTCACTGCAATTATCGGCCATGTTGATACTGGACATGGATCTAAATTGTCACTGTGGAATGCGCTTGCCTCGCGACTGGCTTGTAATGGGTATCGTAGGTATCGGATGGGTGACCAATGACCACCATGCACACTCATTTGTGTGTCGTAAGGAAGGTGGTGGAAGGGGGGGCTATCTAACAGTCTGGAAATTGGTGGAAGATTTCTATCGTAAGTCAGGCTCATAAAAACACTGCTAGGCCATAAGGAAACAATTTACACGTTATACAGGAACCGATTGCGCTATAACAATTAAGTAATACCGCGGTTGAAAAGTCCGCAGAGGTTGATCGATGTGGTGTCTTGAAAACTGCATTGACCATGAGCTAGTCGTCGGAGACCGCAGCGTCCGTCTCCTAGCAACGATTGGCGGGCGGGCAGCAGGGGCCCGCCGTACCCTCGCTGTGTCCAGCGACGCAGGAAGCGACAGTGGAGGATTGGGTCTGGAGGACATTTGAAATTTGGTCATCTTAATTGATTTATCTGTAGAGTTTTTTTGAGAAAGGTCCAGGTGACAGTAATCTATTGACGTTGGTGAGTTGGTTTATGATAAAACTTACCATTGTTGAAAAGGGAGTTGGAGAATCCCGGTGCCATCACGTAGCCTTTTCCCGACAAAAACCCGACAAAGACCACCAAGAGGACCAATGGCTTAAAGTTCCTCTCGGTACAACACGACCACAACTACATTTGATCGAGAGGTTGATAAGTTTGACGATTGAAGCTGTTGTACTAACCTCAATTCGTGTTTATAATAGATACCCATCCAATACCTACTTAACCCAATGCAGTGTTACTTATTTTCGGTGATCTCGGTAATTTCGGTGATCTCATGAGAACCGGTGTGTACAGTTCATCCTGATAATTGACGAAATATGCATATGGACTTCTCAAATTGATTGGACGACGCCACGGCACCCCATAGGTACAATAAACTTGTATTTTGATGTAGTGAACGAACATGAGAAATTGAAAGTTAAATTTCCGTACTTACGTATTTATTAAAGAAAACGAACCGATTGGTTTGAGCTGTAAAATCTCGAGGTCATAAGTTATGTTAAAGATTTGGATAATAATCTAGAACTGTGTTGTCATTTTTAGTAACGAATTCCTCTCTCATTTCAAAGGTGACATGATAATGATGTGAATCACCTCCCCCACCCCCCTCACAATTGCAATGGGATATCTACCCTTGCCCCCCTGAGCCGCACGCCACTGTGACACAATCCTCCCCGCGCCTGCGCGAAATTCATACCCTTCTTATCGATCAAACGCCGCTGACTGCAGAGACCGGCACTGCAGCCGGGGCGACAGTCAGCTGTTCGCTACAGCACACTTCTGACAGGTGACACTTCCACCGGCTACCTGACCTTGTGACTTGTGGAGTGTTAGTCAGTCAGCCGGCGGTCTCGTCGCCTGTCCTCGGCAGAAAAGAGTTGTAAATTGTTACTGTTTGACATAGGATATCAGCAGACGGAAAGCGTGGGATGTTGGAACAGCACGCACGATAATAGCAGCGCAGGAAGTCAAGTACACAAACGTCATGTGAGTTTATCTCGATGCTTTTAAACGGTTCCGTGTGGACTTTAGTCAGTTTTTGGCAGAAAACTGTTCAATTTAAAGGTGGTGATTGGGATGTTTTATCTGATTTTTCATTGACGATCTGACAACACCTCTGATTTAATTAATGGGTTAATATTGATCAATAATGGTTTGATTGGAAAATGGTCCAAATTTCATTCGGTTTGGTTTAAAAATGTTTAAAATGTGTAAAATATATTAAAAATATGAATTTCAGTTTTTCAGTATTTTTTATTTGCTCTTGGATCACATATAGAAACCGCCAATGATATGAGCTCGTCGAGTAATATAATAATGCACATTAATAATAATAGTATTAGTTAAGGGTCAGCTGCAGTATCTTTTTGGGTGGTGTCAGGAACGGGAAAGATTGCAGTGGGTATATGGAGAGGGCCAAGCCCTTTTCTAACCACAGAGAAACTATCCCAACACAATAAATCCTGAAATATCCTGAATATATTCTGAAATATCCTGAATATATCCTGAAATGTGCAGAAGAATTCATGAAACGCAAAAGAAATCACAACAGGAAAAGAACTCACTTCCCATTTCTTTAATCGACACGTCTTATCAAGTATGAAAGTTGAACATTTAACTAAAAGCAAGGCCTCGAAAGAGGATCGTTTCGGGCAACGATAATAGTATTTATTATTTGGTTTCGGGACCGTTCCCCATTCCTACCCATCAAAACTTGTTGGCTTTTGGACAACTCATTTGCATGCATTCGAATGTAAAACATCCCACAAACACGGCACGCCATCGCATGCCCCTTGTTGTCAGCAACAATTATTTAATTAAATCCTTCAGGGGCGTGCAGTCAAGGGTAAGTAGGGTAAGCAGTGCCTTCCCAAGCTTCTTCAATACATTCAACCGAATATTTATTTCAAGGTTTATTTTTCCAAACCAAATCACTTTATTTTCTCCCAGAAACAACTTAGCGGCAGTTACGTTTTCATTCTTTTTAAAAACCAAATTGAAAAAGAAGCGCCTTTTCATTTCCACCTGGAGTCGATGTTACCCACCTGCTACAAGTCACAGTTGAACTGATTTAAATTAAAAATTTGAAGGTTTAGCAGCCCTTGGAACAAATTAAGAGAAACAGAAAACTAATGAATCCCAAGAAAAAACAACGTGAAAGTAAGTTTTAGGCTTTTCACTAGAAGCTGATGGTATTTAAATGTAATGTAAATGTGACGTTGTCGATAATGCCCGTTCTCTATGCAAATAAAAGGGGTGTACGAAGCCGACCTGGGCCTTAAAGTCACACACCTGTGTAAACTGGTGGCGTTTGCATTGCAATTTAGAGCAACACGGGATTCGGTTTTAGAAGCTCCCCCCCCCCCCCCCCCCCCTGTAACAGGGTTTGAAAGCAGTCAATATTTTCTCAACGTGGAGTTTGAAACTGAGAACAATTCCTCGGCTAGAAACTGGCTCGTTTGTCATTTCAAGTTTGCGGTCGGCCGTTTCTCCGTCGTTAGTTACCTACTCGTTTGGTGAATTTCACCGCTATGCAGGGCTTGCAAACTTAACCCCTCTATCTCAGTGGGTTATAGAGCGTGCATAACGCTTCCCATTCTTGGTTCTATCTTCGGATCTTGCTGTCTACAACGTTTTTGACCAGCCACATAAAATAATATTTTGCCATTGTTAGGCATGTTGACATGTGTGGTGGACATGTTAGAAAATCATGTGTTTCTTTTTTTTATTATAAATGCCATTTGTTATGACATTAAAAAGAGAAAGCAGTAATACAAATTATGGTAATAATAATTATTTGTCCGAATGTGTATTTTGCAATAAATTTTGACATTTTCATTGTTGCTGACCAGAAGAAAACTACTCAGTTATATTTCCTCGCGCTGAGTAGGGAAGGTGTAGTGACGGGATGACCACTGCATGAATGGGCGTTCACTAAGCTCTATCTTGATTGGCCGAGGAAGGTTTTCCATCGCACCATATCTGACGAGCCCCTGATTGCCATAGGTAGTGAAGTTCCATGATTTCTCGCTCAAATGTTGGAGTCAATTGTTTGCTCCCATTAGATTATCACACAACGCCATTGGCCAACTCCAACTGACTTCGGTCCCTCTAGCAACAAGCTTTCATTTAGGCAAGGGTAAACTGAGCCATGGCTAAGGGCGACAAATTTTGGAATGTGGCACACTTTTGGAGCGGACTTTTTATTTTTTTAATGAGAAGTGTATATTTTATTGACAAAAGATATGATGCTTAACATTTTTTCTTTATGGCTGCACCCTCAATAATGGTTGGTATGGGCTTGTTCAATGATAAGATTGTAAACTAACTAGTTTCATATTATTATCAACAATATAACCGTCTCAAAAAAGCCAGTGTCCAAGTAGCTAAATGGGTGAGAGCAACACCCGCGATAGGTGGAGATCGGGGCTCGAGTCCCCGTTTGGGCATCAATTTTTGAGACGGTTATAGTGTTGATAATAATAAAATACCCCGCGCTTTGCAAGCATTTGCAATTTAAATCAGATTTCATCTAAATAACTAGTATCAGTTAAATTTACCAAAACTTAACAACAACATTGAAGGGAAAGAGATAAAAGGTCCTTTTTCGACTATCTCATAGCCAGAAAATGTTATTTTCCTCCAAACTTTAGAAATAACTTTTAAATTTAAGGAATGCTCTCCGTGGTTTTGGTGAGGTATGTATTATTGGTGAAGGGAGAGGGAGGCGGCAATATTTTTTTGGCCCAGGGTGAATCCTAAATACAACCCTGCGTGGTAGTGTGCAGATTCCAGCAGGCAGTGCCCGCAACAATGTCATGGCTTACTCGGCCGACGCCGACGACGGCGCGCTGCGCGACATCATGGGGCGCACGCGCGGCTTGCTGCGCACGCGGCTGCGCTCAATGATGGCCGGCAGTAGCGACCTGTTGACGGGTATTTCGTGCAAGCTGGAGTCGCTGTCCGGGCCTACCGCACACGACAGGTAGGCGTTTCCCGATCCGAATTTGAGCTGAGACACCTTATAGATGGAAAATAGTGGAGCCTTCCTTAGCACAGCTGTGACCTTGAATTTGCCTGCTCGCAGCGAGGCGCCGACGGCAACGTTCTTTGGAGACGGTCTTCGGTTGCCGTCATTCGCGACCCACGGCATCCAGTCGGCAGGCAGCAGCGACAGCAGCCTAGCACTGTCGGAGCGCTGCGAGCTGCGAGCAACAGGTCCTGACCCGTACGACAAACTGCTCTACAAGGCAAGATTACCAAACAAAATCGCGTTTTGAGAAGGAAGAAACATTTTTATTCTCTTCTACACAAGAAGATGGCCCTCCGTGGAGTTTAGGGTGTAGAAAGGATAACGCTTGCCTGATGATATCGATGCGGATAGCCGTTTCTGGTAGGCAGTTGATACTTGGCTAATTTAAGATTGGATTCTGTGCCTGCAGACAGAAGCACCGGGCAGCAGCGGCAGTGACGGAGACGGCTATGGGCCGAGCACCAGTCTTGACCTTTCTGAAGGCCAGCGCTTTTGGGTGCGCTCGGGCTCAGAGGGATCTGTCCAATCGTGGGCATCCAGTCTGAGCCTGGACAGCCAATCCGACGCAGCCACAGCCGAGGCCGTTGAGTTCATGCGCAGCTTCGTTGCGCAGCTGTTCGCGTGTAGTTCGGCTATCCCGCTGCCAGTCAAGGCCGAGTTCGGTCGGAGGGTTCAGGTACTGCAACGTTACTTACTTAATGTGCACTTAGTTAGTCGCTGCCTTGTCTTCCTAACCCCTTACCTTTACTAGGCAATAGGAGTGGGTTGCGTTGGTTATTGGTTTTCAACTTGTTATCGTTGAGAGCAAGTTGAAAACCAATAACCAACGAGCTAATACCAAAAGCCTTCAAAACAAGCATGCCGATGGTATCCCACCTGAGCCAGTAAAAAGAACTCGGAGGTAGTGCAGAGATTTTAGCACCAGCTAAATAAATAAATAATTCCCATAAAATTCCCATGGCTCATTGTCAGAGTTTTGTGATCCCCTTACCACAGCATGAGTCAGGGAGGCTGTGGTTCGCTCGGCTCGTGTCAGCACAGCGAGGGCGCCACCAGCGCGTAGACGAGTCTACCTTCTTCAGCCTAGTGCAGCACTTCGCCTTGGTGCTCTTCGAGTGTGCCGACGCAGACGACTTCTCGCCGGCCAAGTCGCTCATGAACATGTGCTTCACCTTCTACCACGAGGGTGAGCCCATCTACCAGCATGTATTTCGTTTTCAAGATTTGACAACGTATGGCGCTTAGCGTTGGGCAGTGGGAGGGAGGAATCCAGACAAACCAGACCCCTTGGCAACTCCCTAGATTGCCCACTCACAAGTACAATGAGCCTGCTAGTGCGCTATTTGCTTACCTAGCTAGTTTGTCGTATATTAGGGTTGCCAGATTTAACGAGTAGGGGGGGGGGGGGGGGGGTGGAGTAGCTAGTGCCAACATTTTAGCCCATAAAATTTCCTCAGAAAAGTTCCACTCTTTCTGCTAAGATTGAGCGCCGCAGGCGAAATTTGTTAATATCGCTCATATAGCAAAGGCTCGTAGTGCTTGCCATGAAGCTCAAAAGTTCAGTAGTACAGTTAAGTTTTTAGAAAATCGGCAATTTTTTCTGCTCCTAAAGTTCCATTTGGCAGATCCTTACAACACCTACCGATACTATTAGTAAACGGGAGAATTATAAGAGTAGCACTTGACGAACGATGGCAATAACTCCCCCTAGCTTATTGGGGATATTGAACGTAAGAAAGCGTAAGCGAATAAAAAGTATCATTCTGGTTAAATGTGCACAGGAGTAAGAAGAGGATTAGCTGAACTGGCATGAAAAGAGTTTAGAATATTCCCTAAAAAAGATGGACCCTGTGCTATTAGAAACTTTTGAGGTCCCTTGGGGCCATTTCTGCATTTTTAGCTATGCTATAGCAAATTACTCACCATGTAGCACAATAATACTGTAAAATAACTAGAATATGGGTGCACACTAAACTGTGGTTATAGAATAACATCATCGGTGCAGATATGCAGATCGGTGAAAGCATTTTTGATCAAAAAAAAAACACACGAGTTAGGCCTATGAATCGGCAGGACTTTTCAAAGCCGATCGGAACACCTGGCACGTCTTATCGGGATGCAACCCATGCATACTAGGAGCTCTCCACACCTCAAAAAGGTCCCTTTCATCCTCGATTCCTGGCACTCAATTCGGGTGCTGCATTGCAGTAGACGCAGGGACAGGAGAGCCAGGTGGGTGCATGAGCAGGGAGTACCTTGCAGCAAGCCTTCGCGCCCAACCCATCTGGCACAGCCTGCGCTTCTGGAATGCAGCGTTCTTCGATGCGTTGCAGTGTGCACGCGTTCATAGGCCGATCGCCACGCGAGACGATGTCCGACACAACAGCCTCGAGGTGAGATTCGTTTGGCTTGCCCATGCTCATCGCTTCCAGGAGTGCTCTAGCTAGCAAGGTCTTGCAGCCTTTCTGTTCCCCCCAAGTTTAATCAATCTCCTGCCACTAAAATCAAATGTGAAATAATATATTTGCTTGCATCTTAATAAATACAAAGATGTTAGCAGTTATATTCATTGACTGCTTGAACTCCAACCATGAAGCAAGCAAGATGAACTTGCTTTGCTAGATAGTCTTACCACTTGGAAATATGAGCGAGTGCAGAATGCAAATTTACCTAGAAATGAGCCGTTTCCCTCAGGCACTGACGGATGAGAAACAGTACCAGGACAACGTGACCTTCGGCCAGTTGGCGGCCTTCACATGCAACATGCATGCTTTTGGTCTCGAGCGGCAACTCTGTGCAGACTTCCTGCGTAAGCAGTGCGTTATCGCCAACCTTCGGCCAGGTAAAACTGATTCATTTATGACAAACAACCTTGCAATGTTTTGATGCATTGGTCGAATGGCACCAATGAATGGCAAGGAGATAATGAAATATAACTTAAAGGATGGAAGACCTACTGCTGACATCTACCCACTTTTGTCAAAGAATAGAACCCTTCAGACTCCCTGCCGATAAGGGCAGTACGAAGTTAAGAGGATCCTTTAGCAATCAAACAGCATTATTACCCAACATCACCCCCATCCATCTAAGTTTCTATCCAATCTTCTAATCTGAACAGTTAATGAATGTTTGATGGCCACCCACTAATATGCATTCAGCATTGTATTGCTTAATTTCAGTGACCAATTAATATGTACCCGAAAATGTGTGGCCTTCTGTACAAGTACTCATGAATTGTGCATTGGTTCATAGCAACACAATGTGACTATGTGTGGCCAGGCCATCTATTGAATAAAAACTCCGGGTTGGTACCCCATCGAGTTCATCCGCTTGCAGTATAGCTCGTTGACCTCCTCCGTTAATAATAGTAATAGTGCTTTATTGTCTCTTTGATCAGTTATGCAACTGTCTTCTGATACTGATACTGAATCAAGAGCCAACGTATTGAAACCTACTGGTCACAGTCTAGGCAGCCACATTAAAGGAGTCTCCTTGTCAACTTTGCAGACCAAGAGACGATGCTGAGAGATAACGTGGACCGTATGTACAGCGAGGCAGAACCCTGGCGGTGAGCTGCAAAACTTGCGAATTTGAGGAACAACGTCAGCAGGACAATAAGCACGCCTTTACTAAGCAATACCGACTGAACACACTGCGTCATTACGCCGCACAAGCAATACTGACTCCGGTCAGAAAGTGGACATTTTGCTCAAAAGAATTTTTCAAAAATGTGTTTCTGAATGGTACCTGTAGTTATAAGAATTGGTAAAATGAGAATATTGTAAATTTGTAAAACATAATGTT
This sequence comes from Protonemura montana, assembly GCA_947568835.1. Classification (NCBI taxonomy): domain Eukaryota; kingdom Metazoa; phylum Arthropoda; class Insecta; order Plecoptera; family Nemouridae; genus Protonemura; species Protonemura montana. Next base: position 27,313,392 of record OX387602.1, on the reverse strand, counting down.
GTAGGTAGGTGTATGCACTGTGCTTACATCCAACCATTTTATCTTGAGACTTGGAGAGGGTTATATCACTCAGTGTACTTAGTGCCTACAAATACTGCATGACTATAATGGTTTTAGACTCATATCTACTTGATTTAGCCTTAGCACTAGTTTTAACAAAAACTATTTGAAATGGGTTTTGAATACTAAGTAAGAACAACTAATTTAGTTGTCCTTTACTTAGCATTCAAAACCCATTGCAACTAAATTGCTTGTTGACCTAATATTGACCTACATTTTCAGGTTCAATATTTTTTCTTAGTTTTAGACCTGTGGTTCACATGTGGCAGCAGATGACTCAGTGATATAAAGTGTATAAGCCTCTCTCCTTTTTGAGATAAAATTAAGGACTAAATGTTGCATAGCATTTGTAAATACATGAAGGAGCATTCACCATTTGCTGGAGACACAAACCACAACGCTTAAGATCTATCAGCATTTATCTGCCTTGCTTGCTAGACACATATAAACAAAAGTTTCATATATTGATTTCATTACAGATATTGTTTATTATCCAAATAAAAAGTAATTACTGGTACTTACAAATCAGTGATATTTTCTACTTCCCAACCCAACCATGCAGCAATGCAAATACGTTACTTTTCGGGGTTTTTTTTACAGCAAGTTTTGATAACTCGTCTTGTGCTAACAAACTAGCAAGCTTGTTTCCCTTCTTGAACTTCTTTATGAATGTAGGTGTACCTTTAAATTTAACTACCTTACTTTTAAGTTTAAGCAGAGGTGTATTTAAAGTTTTATTCTGCTGAGCATTAACTTGCTTAGCTGCAAATTTTGGTTCCACTTTTGGAAAAACCTTCCCTGGAAGTGATGTCACTTGGAAATTCTTCTCCAGACTACGGTTTGGTAATGCTGTTTTCTTTTTGTTTGATTCCATGGTCTTCGTCAATTTGAGGCCCGCACTTTTATCTGTTTTTTTTTTCCGAGCCTTCTTATATGTGTCCAGTATTATTTCAGGCTGGGCAACACGCTGTTTTAAAGCGAAGTTCCAAAGTTTCAGTGGATACTTTTTAGACTTCTGACAAACCGAGCATGCTATTACCTGTAACGGTGAAGAAAAGTCACGAATAATGACAACTTTTACTAGAACCAAGGTTAACATCACATTCATTTTTCCTAGAGTAGGCACCAACTACATACCAGTGCATTTGCAGGTTGAGAGTTACATTTTTTAAGCATAGAGCGTTCAAACTTGCTGATGTGAACTTCACTAAATTTTTTGTTGCATGGTTGTACTCGTCGAAGTAGATTCTTTAATTTTTTGCCATAAACTTTTCTTGGAACAAGTCGACAACGAAAAGTGTTGGCCAATTCACATTTGCAAAACTGGCAAGCTCTCTCTTCGTCAAGTATTTTCCCTTGCAGGCCGTCTCTACAAAAATGAAATAATGACAAAAGTCAAACATACATAGAAACAGGAGGGGTTTTTCAAAATTTTTGAGGTTAGAGTGTGGAAATGATGAACTTACAATATATTGCACTGAATTACTGACGACTCTCTAGTAGGTAATATATGTTTTGCAATTAATTGGGCAGCCCTCCATCGAAACTCTTTGGTTTGATTTTCACAGTTAGGCCGTAACTCATTTTTTCGTTGCTCTTCGTCGCACTTATAGTCACCACCAAACTCCAACATCTTCACTCGGTAATGATACCAGTTACCAACCGTTAAAAATTTATTTCAGCTGGTAGCAATGCGGAGCATTTTTTGAATGTATGGAATTGAGAATGCTAAATCGATTGATTTTATCCTGAAATAAAGAAATATTTGTTTACTATCTCAAAGCAAAGACACCTTACCTATTTGTTTCACTGCAGAAGAATATCAGAGCAGGGCTCAGAGGAACTGGCATGGATTTCAAACGTTATTTTTTTTCCTGACAAACTCATTAGGTCATTTTTTAAGAATATTAACTTGGAAAGTGATACATTTCTGTTTTATACAATTAATATGCATTTACCTAGAATTCCAGAACAAAGACCTAGACAAGGCATGGTAAAATTAAAAAAGCTAGAGAGTTTGTCTATTGCTTGGCCATGTTCATCAACGTATAGATGTAGGTCGGGGATCTAGGGTGTGACTCAAAACACGATGCTGTTTGCGTTAATTGGAAATCGTACGATCACTATCAATGTAATTAGCCATAATCAACTGAGCAACATTGAGAATGGATAGTGAGTAGCAATCAATTGTGTTACTACAAATATGTGGGTGTTGAAGAGATCAACGGCATACAATTACAGAGATTTTTTTTTCCCAGCAAATTCAGAGTAATTTTGCTAGAAAATTATATTCACTCGTATGGTATTTTTAGATATTGTTTTCTGTCCATGTACACCCAAAAAAATGTGCTCATCAATCAAAACTATGGAGCATACTTATATGGTGTTTTTTATTCAATCAATAGTCTTCTTTTGACTTCATTAGCTCCCCTAGCTCCCCATACCACTGAAAGCTAGAAATACTGTGAAATACCTCAACCTATTTCTTGGATCTAGGTAGCAGAATTTGTTTAATTAAAATCTGCAAATTACCTGTGTGCTTTATGACAGCTAACACAGTAGGAATGACGTAACTCTGTGACGTAACTTCAAGAAAATAATTTATTCGTAAGTGAAAGTGATTTCTTTTCACCCAGCTCACACCAGCTTAATAATTGAATTGCAGGAAAAGGAATAATTTCATCCCAGGGAAGAGAAGCATAATGTACTATGGAGATGGTAAAACGACATGGTGCGAGAGAAAATGAGTAACCTATCAATTCTTATAAACGATCTATATATTCACTTCATCGTCGACGTAGCGGTAGCACCTAGGCAGGATCTGGCTGATAAAGTGAGCCAAAGTGTTGCACGCAACAACACACACACACCAGGCGGCGGCAGGGCACACTCTGCCCACTCGGGGGATTGTAATGAATAGTAATCAAGGGTAGCATTAACAATAATTTACAGTAATAATATAATCTAGAATAATTAACAGTGGAACATTTCGTTATCTTGTTGAGAATTCAAAGGGAAACTCAACGGCAAGCCAAGTGCAGTCGGGAAGGGGCATTGAAACAAAGTTACAGCAGCGTTACAATACAATTGTCAATCCTCTGCTGAATTAAACACATACATTTAAGCCAATCAAGAAGATATTCGAACATTAAAATAATTAACATGTGTGTCGAATACAATCAAACTAGCAACCAAGGATACAATCAATCACCCATTCTCATCGTAAATAAATCATTATCTTGTGAAATTGCCTACCAGCAAAATTTTTATGATAGAAATAATAACGAATAGGTATTAAAAACAGAGATACACGTTGATTGGATTCATCAAGACAGGACCAAATGTTTAACAGAGGACAAAAACATATTTTAGGGCACAACATTCCGTCAATTTCGATTCTGCCGCACAGGATAAATGCCGCACAGAACGTTATGCAATTGATCTTAAGCGTTTTGCGGACACGGCTCCTGATTCAGAGTACTTTGAAAACTTAAACAACACCATAGCATGGGTAAACTGATCAATTCTGCCCCATAACCACTTTCTTAGCTTGATAACAGCAATTTGGCTTCACATTTTCTATGTTTCTTCCCTATATTTATTTTTGCAATCGTTATTTAAACAGCACATTGTAGTTTTTTCTTATAATAATGTCCTAGTTTCATTATCGTAAGTACTTAGTTGAACCTGGTGTGTAAGCCTTGGCTACCAGGAAAGCGCTGCTATATCGGCAAAGCATTGATAAAAACGAGTACTGATAAATTGACAATTCCAACACTGGAGACTCTGCGATGTGGTCCGAACAGGTACCTATTTACTACATTTGTTGCCACATCTAAACCTTCTAGAGAACAGCTCTACTTTGCTAGATTTATATTTTTCTTGTTCAAGGTAGAAAAAGATTTTTATTTCATATAATATTCTCATATTGTAATTATTTGAAAATAGGCTTAATCTACATATTATTTTAGTTTGTAGCACTATCAATGACTGATCTGAGGGAAGGCACACAATACAACCGTATTCATCGTTATCTTCAATAATAACCAAGAATAATGAATAACAATAATTCACAATTCATCTTCATCATAATATAGTTTTTCTTTTTTGGTGTACAGCCTTAGATGCAGAAATTTAATTGATATGCTTAAGTATAGAAATGTCTCAAATAGCCTTTATTGTATTATCATTTTCTTCCTAAATTGCTAGTTCGATATTAAATTCTTGGAAAAACGACAAATATTCACGCAATGTTTAATATAATTTTATACTATTTATAAATTTGAATGTAGGTATTTTAAATTACAATAATTATTTTCTTTAATGTGGCACAGAATGCTGAATCAATGTACTACATATTTACATGTACATGGCATATATTACGTTAATATATACCATTGAGTATAGAGAAGCATGATGTATCAAACATCACGGCTGGCTCCCTAGTGGACAGTGGCGTCTCTTCTTTATAATAGATATTTAGAGGGAATAATTAATATTCCGCATAACAAGGCAATATAGTACAAGTCTTGACAGACTGACAAACCATCCGACCACGCTTCGCCCGAGAAAGAGATCTTACCGATGACAGTCAAACAAAGGCTCTGGTAATTTTCTGAAATATATCTACTTGACGAAGGTAATAAGGCAAAGTTGCGATAGCTGACCGTAGATGGTGTGCTTACGTAAATGTTAACATCTCTCTTTCTCAGCGAAGTGCGACTTCTGGCATAGTTTGAAAGACCGTTGCTTTGCAAAAATCTCGATCATATGTAAAGCTACCATTTGACTATGAAAGAAATAAGTCTCAAGTTTCAATAAGCTAGCAATATAAGTAGTAAGATATTTACCACGGACAGTGAAACGATGAAACAAATTTAAATAAACTCGATCGAAAATTCAGCAAGCAGCAATCAAACAAACTACAAGTACAACAATAATAAACTACCAAAAATTCGCCTACACTTTTGACCTTCGCAAAATCTTCTTCTGAAATGCGTTCCAAAAAACCGGCCACACGGACGCTCCGTGCACCAAAAACCCAATCTCCGATCGCGGCGACGTTTCTAAAAAGATTTTTGCCGCCTCGTCGTTACAACTCTGCTGATCTTTCGTGCGTGTATCAATGTCCTTGAGCCAATCAAAGCTCGAAAATAACTCGGATCGAATCGACAAATTATTTATGAAATAACGTCGATTATGTTCCGGCTGGCGGAAGCGATCTAACCCCCTCGAAATGTCGAAAACAGATGCAGCGGCATACGTGGGCGCAACAAGGTGCCCAGCGGACGTGCCACTACGTGAGCAGCTTGAAGAACATGATGGCCAGTGAGATGTTGATGAACAGGACTAGCAGGACCAGCTGCTGTCTCGAGAACCAGTCCTGCAAACCGACCAACAATAAGATTCAGACCCTGGCAAAGGGCAGGATTCTGATTCTATGCCCTTGCATAAAACTACGTTCCACTGAGCATTTACAGGAATTTAATTACATTTTACTGGTTTTTAGACTCATGTCAACTTTAAACTGTATCTAACCTTAGCACTAGTTTTGACAAAAACTATTTGAACTGGGCTTTGATTGCTAAGTGAAGAACAACTAAATTTCCCACAGTTTCGTAACTTGTACCTGTTACTTTATCAATGACTGATCTAATCCTTGATAAAGTAACAGATACAAATAGGAAACGTTGGAAAATTTAGTTATTCTTCACTTCGCATTCAAAACCCAGTTCAAATAGTTATTATCGATGGCATTTTGTTTTTTTTTCTATTATGACTCAGTGGTGTGAAGTAACTTAACAGGCACACCTGGTCATATTTTTGTATCGGGAATAAGTAGCATTCATGGTTGATGACTTTGAAGAAACGAAAGCCCATGGTGTATCTTAGAAATGGGTAAGCTCTATATTTTGTTTTCGCGTTATGTGAATAGAAAGGTGGTTGTGCTAATATTGACGTGAGAAAAGTCTACCGTTCTTTTCAATAGTACAAAATGAGAGTTCAAAGCACTAGCTGTTCTATCCAATTTCTTCTTACCAATATGATACAGATTCCTGGTTGTTACTGACCTTAACATGTGGACTGACTAGGTAGAGCAGGGGGTTGGCTCGAAGTCGTTCGTGCTCGTCAGCCATGCGCCGCACCTCCTCGCGACGGGCCGAACTCAGTACCGAGACCTCCTCGCGAGACATTGGATCCGTGGCCTTAGGCAGGCCCTGCACGTCGGGCAGGCTCTTCTTTCTCTGTATGGGGACGGCCGCGGGCAGACTCTGCAACAGAAAATAGACGGTTGGGTACTTGGAGTGATGGGACGTTTGTAACACGCTACCTGGACTCCAGGTCCTGGACTTGCGGAGTAGGTTTTCTGTAAGTCTCAGCAGGCCAGTTATTCATTCAAAATCATAGTGAAAAACCAGGAACATAATTGGTTTCAATCGGTTCAAGCAAAACATTCTATTCCAGTGGTTTTGTGTTGAATTTTTAGAAGCACGTGTACTAAAATACACAATATTGGTAGGAACCACAATCCCCGTTCGCTGTTACACTTCCTCATTTATTTCAGACAGATTTTGCTAAGGCATTTCAGATCGCAGTACTTATTGAACCTTGCTATCAGAGTCACTCGTCTGTGAAGCTAAAGGTTACCAAGCGAAATGCCGTTTTCATTTTTCTTCCAAACGCGATCGAAAACGCATTAACGAGGTTTTACAGAAAGTAAAAATTTGTGAGCCGAATGGTTGAAACAGACTGCCTCTACCCGATATGTTTATCTTGAGTGCAGTTAGCAGAAAAGTCATGACAGAGTTTGCATTCTATTCACACTGCCTTGTGGCCAATGGCCAACACGACGGGCGCATTCGAACACACACATGTACAACAGGGAGGCTGGGATTGGAACTCCATCACCCGATCACAGAAACTCACATTCGCAGGACCAACTCGGCTTTGCAAGCCTGGGACTCTAAAGACGCGAAATTCATGAGTGTGTTTTTGCTCTTCTTTTTTTAAGAAGGCTTATCACTTGGTCGACAACAGGCTATAGTGAATGAGAGGTGCCTGTGTCGGATAGGAAGTTCCGCGAACACACCAAGGAACCGACAAAGAGGTCAGAGGTTGGGTAAGCTAACTCAGTTCTAACATCATTCGGCCTACCACATCTTCGCTCTCGTCGAGTTCGCTAGCAGGATTTGGCGACGCACTGTCGGTGAAAGTGCTACACCTGCCTCGTAGGTCATTCGCGCTATTTTTGGGTCCCTATGGTCATGGCTGGCACTGATTTGACATCATTTGACATTTTACTGCTTCTCATTGAAGCGTCCCAGTGTTAAATTTAGATTTTTTTACTCATGGTAATTTTAAGTCTCAAGGAATAGGAAAATTACCATTGACAGCTTAGACTGCTTTCGTTTTGAAAAGGGCTAGCAATAAAAAAAATCTCGAGTTCGTGTTTTGTGGTCCAAGTTTTAGGAGTCTCATCGTCCCAATAAAATCTCCTACGGACATTTCGTGGCTGAAAGCGGCACTGGGTGGGAATGGGATTCAAGCCCCCGGGTTTCTTTCCTCGACATATCGTGGTGTGTCCTGCAACTACATCAGCCTGGGCTCACTTCGACAGGTGGAGCGCTGATCCAGCTCTCGCTGGCTCGCCGCGCCATCAGCGCCGGGCTGAACATAAGGTCCTCCTCTTCCTCATCTTCGGGAGTGTACCACATGTCGCCGCCAGGGGCACCCCCCGTTACCGCCTTGAGGTAAAAAGACCCGGAACCGTAGATCGCTCGGCGCACTCACGAAACAGCGGCGTGTGGAAATTGTACGTGGTTTGGAGTGTGCTATCGCTTTAGTTTCGACGACCCCCGCAAGACGGAGCAGTAATCGCAAGACAACACTCTGCCAGTTTGTAAACGATCGACGTTTCGACGATGTCGATCGACGTAAACGATCGCTTCACCGCACGACCGACACACGCCAAAAATGTCGGTGTTCGCTCGACCAAAACAACGAATCCCAAACCAAAAAGTTAGCTGAACTACGTCCCCAAACACCCGAGAAACGCAATCAAACTCCACGCAGCGTATCCACTCTACACTCTTGTCGGTGTTGAAAAAGTCCTGGCGAATGCCACCTAGTTCGACTACACGCCAACGTGGCGCTTGTCGCTGTTATTTTAGCTCGCACTGCCCCTTCCCATCACCCAGATTTTGGCAGCTCGTCTCGAAAATGTTAGTCTGCACAATGTACATCTTTTTTGGCGAAGTATGCTTATAAGTACAGTAGAGTATCATGTCTCATTGAATTCTTATCGAGTTTTCGCTCGTTTACGCGCTCTGCACCTATCGTGAGAAAGAGTGCAGTGTGCTGAGGTGGGATCAGTGCACTGGAACGCCTTCGTGGGATAGTTCTGTGCCCTACGACTACGCGAAAGAGCATGCGAGCCGGACGTAGCTAGGAGTATAGGTCGTGGCCCACGCAGCGCAGGGTTACTTTTAGAACCCGGGCCCAGCCGCTTGGGTGAGCGCCAAAGCCGGCCCATCGCGGCGGGGTGGATCGCCAAACAATGCCGGTGCAACCTATAAATGCCGAGGCCTGCTGGACGAAGGTTATAATAGTATCTTTGTGCTGGACATTCTGGCGTTCGGTGCGACCTTCACAGACTATGCTGGCGTTAACGGCGAAAGTCCCTTGCTTGCCTTGCTTGCACTCGCGGTGCAAGTCTCAGTGCGAGGCAGAAATAGTCATCATGAGTATACAATTGTGTGTGTTTGGCTTGAAAGTTGAAAATAAAATGCTTAAAAAATAAATGCTAATTTCAGCAGTTTAAAAGCAGCGAGAAAGAATGCCACTTAAAAAAACGAAAGAGGCTAAGAACGTTGCCATTAACCGTTGCAAGATTTCTGGTATGTTTTTTCGGCGACAAAAAAGTGGAAAATAAATACAAGCACAACAATGAAGTGTGGCAGGCATTTTTTTTAATGACGTTATATAGACGTTTGACTGCGCCCTGCCTTTGCAACCAGTCCTAAATCACCGGGCACTGGTCACTAGGCTTACAGCATCGATGAATGACGTTGGGTAGTAATGGTGATAAACTTAAGCTCCTATTTTACAAGGGATGCCTTGTCAGGTGTCAGGAGTCTTGTCATCGGGTCTTGTTAGGAGTAATTGTTCCAGTAATAACTTCCTTCAGATTGTCACTCAAACATAACAGGTCCATCGTGTGACGGTCACCCATCCAAGAACTAATAATAGCGTAACGTTGCTTAACCTCAGTGCTCTTAGGAGAAGCAATGGTGTAAGCCACCCTTAGGTCCATAACTGCTAGGGACGATTTTCGCGTTATTTGGCTGTTTAAATTTGCATTCACGCGGATGCTTAGCATTCACTGATCTCTCTCTCATAACTTCAAGCTACTGGAGAGTGGAATATCGAAAAGCACCACCCTTCAAACAATACTCCTCAAGAATCCTTTTTGAATCTAGGTAAATTCCGAAACGCCTCAATTAAATCAGATCTCTACTGACAAAAGGCAGAGAAAAAAGCATCACTAACCTATCTTCTTGGTCTTTCTTTTTTTTTGCCCTACCTAATGTTAGGTGAAGTTACCCAGAAATAGAAGGGAAGATCATGAAAATGTCTTGTTTCTACACAAACAGTCTCCATATCCACCAAAAGTTTGAACGTTTGAAAACCAAAAGCCAGGCCTTCAACTTTTAGCATCTTGGACCACGCCTGACAAGGGATCAAAATGTCTAATAGCAGGGCTAAGGTTAAGCCAGACATCTGGGCTTTCTTACATCTCCAAATGATGCCATTGGTACATGCACTGGTCTTCCAAAATCTTGCAGCAGTGAGCTCGTCTATCAAATGATTTGGGATGTTAAAAACACCGTTCTCATGGGATCATCAAAGTTAAGCAACACTGCATAAGATCAGATGTTGGATAGGTGACCATTTTACACATGATTAGTCCTGTTCAGGATAGAGGTTGGAAGTATAGCAATAAGTAAACATCAAAAACTTCAATGTCCTTGCTTATCAATCTCTCAGCAGCATCAATAAGTGGAAAAATCGTGTTCGAGTTGTACCGTCCATCGTAAGGGACGTAAAGCCCTTGGTGCTCTTTAACAGTAATTGGCTACATGCCGGCACAGGTTTTCCGCTCCCTTTTAAACTAGGTTAGGTTGATTATCATCCTAATCATAAGCCTCTAATTCACTGACTCCATTAGACTATTGCCACAGGGCCTACAGTCAAAATTGTGCTTCGTTAAACACCACAAATCAAGTAATCTAATCCAGTGCCGCTTACCTTCTGCGCTGGCGGCTTGCCGGGGGTGATGTACAAGGACTCTGTGCGCTTGGGCTGTCCGCCGATTGGCGGCGCTACTTCCTGCGCCGGGTTTCGTCGCCTCATCGCGAACTCGTCATTTGGAGACGCGGCGCCGATCACTGACCCATTGCCCTGCGCCAACGATGGCGCGGGGGTCGTGCCTAAAACATTGCCCTCGAGTAAAAACTCAACTCCGTGGATGACAAGGCTTACAAGTTTGATGTAATAGAACCGCATCTTGCTTCCCTCTTCCTTAGTGTGTTCAGCAGACCACATAATAGCTATCCAGATACGTATTCAAGGTTGTTTTCTACCAGTAGCAAGAACAAGAGGGTTGGCAAATTAACATCTTGTTGATTATTTTTTTAACCTGTAGCAAGAAGAGTTATTATTTATAAAAACCTACCCCAAAAGGAAAAGCGTAGACATAAATCTAATCGATGCTACTAGACCAGTGCCACAGAGCTCGTTATCCAAACAGTGTGTTGTTAAACCCCACTAATTTATCGAGATATCTGTGAACGGCTTTGGAAATATATGCTTGATTTATTCTGCAAACGAGAAGTTTGATGACGCAAATTTTGTCGAGGCTAAGCACTCTGGTCCAAAAGAGTAGACCCAGACTACCAACTAAGTCCTTCGAATGCACAATGTCTAGTTCCATCATCCCTTATTAAGGACATTTAATAGAACCTCCTGACATGCTACCCTCTGTGAATCCCATTCCTTCTATCAGTGGTCCTGCCTACCTCGCATAGGGGTGGGGGCACGCAGATTGGAGCCTGCGCGGATCGTACGGTCGACGGAAGGCTCCCGCGCTGGCGGACCAAAGCTCGGAAGGGTCTTGTCGACAGAAGACTGCCGGGAACCAGGGCCAGGACGGCCACCACGCGAAAACCTGGAGACAAAAGAATTGGACGTAGAGTATTGTGCAGGGCAGTGAAGATGTAAGGCAACTCTATCATATTATTTATGCTCCACAACCCTTCAGAGTAAAGAATTTAGCAGAAATCAAGGCTTGATATAATATATATATATCTTAACCTTTTGAGCTATGGGTGTAAAGTTATTGCAAACCATTAGTTGAATAGAGCTGTTGAATTTATTGGTATGTTTGAAGTACGATAACAAACCTATAGCAAGCTATTTTTGAATTTGTACCTTACCAAATTGATTGGTACAGGTGAGTTATTTTGGATAATTTCATAGAATTTCTTTCTTTCAAGAACAGTTTGGTTCTCTGACCTCTAACACACCTGTCTACACTGCCGTCCCGACTGGGAGGTCGCTTGTACTGGTCGAACCGATCATTGAGCGACTGCTGGTATCCGTACGCAGGGGACTCTAGAGCCTTCACTCGAGAGTCGCGCCGAAGCGTCGAGCCAGGTAATCGTTGCACTTCTTCCCCGGGCGGCGGGGTCATTCGGTTGTGAGCCAACTGATCCGTTGAGCCGGTCCGATTCGGGTAGACCGGTTCGCTCGGGGGCGCCGGTTTGGGCACACTGGAGCTCGCTGCGTTTGAGTACTGGCTTGCGTTCGGCTGGTACTGGTTCTGGTTGGTCGGGTACTGGCTTTGGTTTGATTGGTACTGGTTCTGGTTTGGTTGGAACTGGTTTTGATTTGACTGGTACTGGTTTTGACTTGATTGGTATTGATTTTGATTTGACTGGTGCTGATTTTGGTTTTGGCTGGGTTGGAACTGATTTTGGCTTGGCTGGTTCTGGTTCTGGTTCTGGTTGGACTGGTGCTGGTTTTGCTGGCTTTGTGAGGGCGTTTCGTTCGCAGGGATCTTCGGTGGTCCGGAGCTCTGGTGCAGGATGGACTTGCCCGGGAGTGCGTCTTCTGGCGGCGGCCGGTACTTGGGCATGTCACGACCCCTCGGTCGTTCCAGCCCTGCAGGGACATCACACGGTCAAGGTCATTTTAATCACCATTTTGAACAAAAGTATTGAATATGTAAATGTTATATTTGTTACCAATGCCATTAGACCAGAGCAGGACAGGGCCAGGCGTAAAACAGTGCGTTGTTTAACTCCAAAAATCTTGACCTATGTAATTAATGCTTTTCTTACAATGCTTTTACTAAAGAAATTTTTTTTTTTTATGGTATTATTTTCGTTTATTAATGTTACAGAACGTTTCCTTCAACCTTTAGCCTAACAATAATTACTGGAAATGTTTACTTTTATCTTACAGTGTACTTAGTAGAGCCAAGGAGAGTAAAGGAATACCCATGCTTCAAAGCGATTGCTACCTTCTTATCTTACACAAAGTGTACTTTCTGAACAGGTTTAACCAACTATGCAATCGACACCTATCTGCAAAAACCATCCCCTATGCGTGATCCACGTACCAGGTTGGTGGAAGTCCGGCGCAAACTGCTTGGCCGTTGACCGCGCAACATCAGAGTCTTCCCGCGCATGGTCGGCAGCCATGTCAGCGCTCTCCCCTTTCCCTCGGGCCGTCGCCGTCCTGTCAAAACCCTCTGATAAGTTGTGGCGTGGAATGATTTATTGTGCTGCATAAATTACACCTAGGTTCAGCACTGATCTAAATTGGGTAAATAGGGTGATGGTGAGTATGATGATGAATCTAACATATACCAGCATGAGAAGGGGAAACCCATTGAAAAGAATTACGAAATTTTTATTCCAAAAGGATGTGGTAGGTAAAGCTAAACAAAATGATTCCTCTAACAAACTTGCTGTCAAAAAGCTATTAGGTAAAAGTCATTGATGAATGTCAAAGATGCAGTCACTAATCATATTCCTGAAGTTGCTTAACTTCAATCATCTAAAAAAACCAGTGATTCCAAATGCTCTACTGTTCAGTAGTTCAGATGTAGAAAAACCGGCTTTGGTTTTGAGTGGACACCAAAGCTAAGCAACATTTGACTTGACTTTTGATAAGAATTAGCTGGGTGACCATCATTCATATGTGCCATTTTACGAGGGAGAGAAGTTCAACAAAACAATTGACACCAATTGCTTTGTAAAGAATAAGTAAGAAATGTATGGTGCCAGAATAAACCTAATCAAGAACTCATTAAGAGATGTCCTATCCATAAAAGATAAAAGCAGTTGATAAACAAAAACTTCCAAATATGAGAATTGCAATTGATCAAGACTAAGTTTCCTTGCCTGATCAGAGCCTGCTGCATTGGCTTACCTGGAGATTGCAATGTCAGCCTTCTGCAGCGCTATCTTCGACGCTCGGTTTGCAGCGCTGACGGCCGCGTCGATTCGCTCTCGGAACTTTGCCGACCGGATCAGGAACAGGTGCTTTTTCTTCTGCGACGTGATGAGCACATTGTTCTTGTACTTGCCCTCCTCCTTGGCGCCATCCTTGAATGTCGTCACGCCGTAGCCGTACTTCTTGTTGGCGAACCACTCGCCCTCGTACTTGAGTCCGTCCGAGCGCTCGCTGATGCCGAACCCGGCGCGCTTGTCGTTCTTCCACTCGCCGAAATACGTCTCGACCACGGCTGGGTCCATCTGCTCGCCCTCCTGTGCCACAGGAACATAGTCTTGTTAGAACTAGTGCATCGTACGTTATTCGTTGACAAGGTTCATGTTGAAAAGATCTTATCCTGCAGTGTGGCAGTAATTGTTTTCAGGTCTCTATGAGAACAGCAAATCAGTAGAATGCCCAGTCAAAAACTAGAGTAGCGATCAATGAATATGGGGTTGAATCTGATGTCCAAATGACAAAATATTTTCAAAGAAAAGCTATTCAATATTAAAGCATATTTATTCCACTTTTCTTTTTTTGCCAGGACATTCCCCCCCCCCCCCCCCCCCCCCCCCAAACACTCCACGAAAACCACGAAAACAACAAAATCTGTCTTGCATCATTCCTACAGATTTATGGAAATGTGCAGTTCTGGGAGAAAGAACAATTGCCACTGGCCTTTTACGCGTGGAATATCTTATTATTTCTACACCTTTCTCGAGGAAAATCTCGAAAACCACGGCCAGTATAACCGATCACCAGAATCGAACCGAGGACTTCTTGCCTGCAATGCAGACTAATAGCCGGCAATGGTCAGTCCAAGGGTTGCATTCCATCTGGCTCTGGGCAGTTACCTCGACTAGGAAGGAGGCGTTGGAGTCGGTATGCACTGAGACATTGGTCATCACGGACTGGGAGCTCTCGTTGCTGATCCATGAGGCTGTGGAGCCGGTACTGCGCATGCTCGCCGATGTACCGCGCTTCTCAAGGTCGCCGGTGCTGCGCTGCTTGCGGATCTTCAGTCCCTGCGCAGACGCAACAAAGCCACGGTCAGTATGGTCAGACAGGCGATGTCCATGTTCGTTTCCATCTTAGCTCTTGAGCTACAGGAATTTTGTACGCGGCATTGCATGAGGAGAGATACAAGTGATACAGGGTGTCAGTTGATGCCCACACTCAAAGAAAGGGCACACACTTTTGAGCAACTTCTTGGTTAGTTCCAATGCCAGATGCTTGCTATGAGAGACTGGGAATCAGTCACGTGTCAGGAGACAGCTGCACCCTATGGTCAAGAAGATTCTTATAGCATGTTCCAGGAGGGCGATTCTGTAACTTTTTTCCAGTGGGTACCATAAGCGATAAGATGGCAACATTTTTTCAGTGCTACAAATTGCAAGACATATTAAGCTGTCATATCATCGCACTGGAAAAAATACAGATTTGCACTCCTGGAAGTGTAAAGTATGGGATACCTTGGTAAGGTTACCCACAACAAAATTGGGAGCCTGCGGGTGGCAAGGTGGTCTCAGTCTTAAATCGCCCAGGCGGTCTGTGCGCGGCACAGACCGCCTGGGCGAAGATCCGAGCGTTCAACTAGCACACGTACCGACAGGATGGACTTCTTGATGCCGCTGGACTTCTCTACCAGCGACCCTCGGCGCGCCTTCGGAGGGGCGTCGTCGCTGCGCGCTTTGAGGACAAAGCCCCCGCGCGAGTCGTCGACGCGCTTGTCGCGCTCGGCGGCCGGGTCGGGGGTGGCCGCCCCCGGCGCGCCCGCCTCCGTGCTGCGCAGCGAGGTCATCGACGCGCGCACGCTTTTGTTGGGCCGGTAGTGCGAGGCCATGCCGAAGGGCGCGCTCGCACGCACGCCGTAGCCATGGCGCATGCCCCGCAGCCATTGACCTTGGAAGGTGCCTGTGGAACAAGATGGCGTGTTGGTTAGCAAGGGTTGCTAAGCTCACAGGAACGGTGATGAACAAGCGATCTTTTGAAAAAGTGATGGGTGACATGTTTTTATGTACTCAAAAGTTACTCAAAACCCACAAACGCAGTCCTTGCAATGCGCCTTAGGGGCGCAGGTGTAATCCCATTGACTGAAGATCAGCCTCATCTCACTTGCTTACTACCAGAAAAGATAGCATGATCACAATCGACTTTTAGGAAGAATGGAAGTGAATTGATCAAAGAGACGGGCACATAGTCTTCATAAATAATCCGCATTCACTTTCGCCAGTAGCTTCTTTGCGTCATCGACATCTTCATTGACGGGTGCAGTTCGCACTTGGACCGCTCGCGTCAGTGTCAGCGCTGCAAGTCAGTCTCGGGGGAAAACAGCTGATGTCGGTCGTGGGATCAGTGCATACTGGATGATGTCGATGTGCATCCCGGCCCCGGCCTATAAATATCCCTGTATGTGTGTCACGGTGCCGGGATCCAGCCAGCCGTGGTCTGCACCAACGCGGCTCCATTGTATTTAGCCCGTCGCACGCACGGCAAATGTCACCGTGCAAATGCCAATCGTTCGATACGGAGTCGACGGGGACCACAAACGACAGGCGCCCAACTAATGATTCGCCAATAGGTGCAATCGAATGGGAGTGACATAGCGTTTGCCCTTCGCGAGGGTTATTAGTGGTGAACACTATCACACAGCCGCGTTCGAAACTTCTGTGGTGCCACTTCTCCTCTTTCCCATCCCCTAAACACCAAGCAAATTGTATTAGAAACTAAGGAGGTAGTTAACCTACACGCTGTGCACCAGTGTTGGTACCGATCCGAAGAGGTGGCCCCTCCTAAGCTCCAAAACACATTGAAGCGCACTTTGACCGTCGTTGTTTCCCCATGAGGGCGTTTAGCCGCGAAGGCACGGAGGAGACTGGGGTTCATGCTACCTTGTGGGTTAATGGGTTTATGGGATAGTAAACTCGACATGATTCCAAGTTTACACATCCACTCAAATATTAAGCATGGCCGTTTACCCCATTCGATGGGAATATTAAATGGCAGTGTTTTTCACTCTCTCGAACTGATATTTCTTATCCAATAATTAGAGCATGAGGTTCCAGCCCATTCTTACAGGCATTCCCTCGAGTCCTGTGAGAAATCCAAAAGGATCGGTCAGTCTTGGTTGACTTCTTTAATGTGTGTATTATTCTATTTTCCGGCCGCTCGGTGCCTTCTGGCCGCGCGAGCGAAGGGTTTTGCTTGGAATAGCTCGGGATCAGCGCGTATTTATAACATCTGCCTGCTACGGACGGAGCTGATTGTCACCAGACTGTGGGAGCGCCGTGTCTTTGAAACATTGAAAGTGCCCCTCCCCACTTTCCGTAATATAAGAAAAGGCATGTCACCGACTTCTGTGCGGCGCATACAGATTTCTCATCACTGTGGGTCCTCATTGCGTTTGAAGTGTAACAGTATAGACAAGATGCAACGATAAGATAAAGAAATTTGGCATTTAAAAAGGCGAATCTCGTTAGCCCATGGCGTGGGTGGCCCTTACAAATGGCGTGGAGGTTGTCTGGTCTGGCACTTGTGTTGTGTTGTGTGCCAGCACATTTCAGAGACCTCGCTGGTCGGCCTCTGGTCAACCTCGGGTTGGTAGGGCAATCCTTCTTGCTTCTTACGTGTCTTACCCAACTTAAGGTTTTATCAGCCATTATTGAGACGGGCAATGAGCCTAGATCTCACGAGCCTTGATAAGACATATATGTCGTCTACAGTCATAGACCAGCATCGGTATCAGGTGACATAGAACCTAGGATGTTACTTTTACCCTCCATGTAAAAATGGTAAATGGTCGGTTTTGTCCCAGAGGATTTGACAATGGTTATTACAGCCAGTTTTTAGGAATGATTTCCATCTTCATAGCCGTCAACTGGAGAAACAATCAAATGATAAAAATATGAAATTGAATTAGGGATGAGGAAAAGATCGATGTATTGAAATATTGATTATCTGCAAATAATTAACTTCAAGTAGTATTGCAACCACATCAGTTTATATCGTTATCAATACATCGATATATCGATATATCAATATATTGATATAAATATTTAAAATAAATCAATATATCGATGATTTCAAGTTGCTCCATTCCTAATTTGAATACAATGCACCGACGCGGTTTTGCCAATCTTCTTGCCACGTGGCAGTCGTCGACCTGGCAACAAGGCGTCGAGCAGGCGGCTTGTAGCATACATCACCTCGAGCTGTTCGATTTAGTGATCGGATCCAAGCTATGCCTAAGGCAGAATGTTTTCCCAGCCTCACGACAGTTTGGATGGAGAGGGAAGGGGACATTCTTGGCCTCTCCTTTTAGCATTAAAATCCTCTGACAGGTAATCATCTATCTCAGCTGTTATTTACTACGGCTAAACCTAACCTCAATCACTGCCCCCCCCCCCCCCCCCCCCCCTCCCCTTCCATATGTCAAAGTTCTTGGCGTCATCCAGCACTATATACGATACCGCAAATAAAAGCTGATATCAAAAAATAGGCCGACATGTCAATTGAATTACTCTAGTATATAAATGACGGGAGGTCCCATTGGCGGCCACACAGTCCACGGCACCATCGTGAGTACCTGGACTACGCCTCCACTCTCCGAATTATGAGAGTACGTGATTCTGCGTCGGCGTCGGCGTCCTACGCATCGCGAGCGACGCGTGGCGCGTCACAGCTGTCAGACCGCCAACACCCGGTGGGGTCCCTTCATTTTCAGCCTGGTTGAGTGTCCATGAACATGCCGCTTTCAAGACTCGATGCGTGGTCTATTGCTGCTGCTTTTATTCGGTGGAAGATGAGAGCGCAAGATAACCCGATGATGGTCCATTGAGAGTCTGCGACGAGGATGTTGGAGTCGTTTGGAGACTCCGTTTGGATGGCACAACGCACGCAATGCAAAACTTGTGTCGACAGACGTGAAAGAGCTGGGAAAATCCTGTGCATTACCTTTGCACCTCACTGGTATAATGCAGTAAGCGTACTGGTTCTATCAATTATTGTAAAACCATTAGGATAAGCCACTAGAGTCCATGGTACTCTGCCTTCGCCAAAAATACCTGCCGATCAACTAAAATATCCCAACGAAAATTAAAGTTGCTACTGTACGGATTTTATCACAGCCATTTTAAAAGCTTGTTTGTACACTGTTATTTCTCTCACTGAACTCGTATTACTATTTCAGTGAGACTGAATTACGCTAAAATAATCTTCATTGATACTAACCACCACAATTGATATATTTTAATGGGTATTTTGAGTTGTAATGATTGCAGATTTGTTAAAAGAGGTGGGAGCAAGCGCCATAGGGTGGCAACTACCATACAACCACGTTTTGCCGGCTCGTTTGCTCAGCAGACAGTACGTTTATCTAGGAGTCTGACTAAACCAAAAGCCCAACGCTGCCTGAATGCATGTGCTACGCAAAAAGTAATTTTCGACAGAAATTCAAGTGACTGGTGCACGATCCTCGCACTCCATTTTTGACACACAGTCATAGCAATGGTTTTATCAGTTTAGTCAGAGCCTCAGAGCTAATGTTAAACTGACCTCGAGAAAAATTTCCCAAATACGACCACTTTACCAACAAATATGGAGATTTCAAGAGTTAAGAGTTCCAGTAGGGGTTCCAAAGTTATGCAGAAATCCACTATTTTGCACTAATAGACCACTGTAATTTTTCAAATTACGAAGTTTAAAAATCATAAGATGCAGGAAGACCATTTCTTGACCACGGGCCTAATTTCACTTAGATAGCTCCGGAGCAAGTTTAACATCAGGCCTTGGACTCTGACTGAACCTATAAACCCAGTGATATCATGGCCGTAAAATATGTTTTTCAATTCGTAAGAAAAAATAAAATAAAATATTGCACGAAGCTGAAATAAATATCGAAAAACCGGACGGTTTTCGCCTTTCGGGAGTGCCATAGTCGCGGTTACGCATAGTTCGGCGAAACGTGAGCCCTTGTGTGTGCGTGGCCAACGCAAATAGAATGCCAAGTGCAAGTGCACCCAAGGAACACAGACTTGCCTGAAAGTGGTGGGGACAGTACTAAAATGTGTAACCACACGGTCATACCATATGCTACAGGGTTTATATATTGGAGCAAGTCATTTTCTATTGATGCTTCTCTCTAGGAAGGCTAGAATTAGTTCACAACTGCAAGTACATTGGAGTCTCTAGCGCTGAGCTTGCGCAAGGTATTGGCCTTTATTTATTGCAGAAGCTGAGGAAGTCATGCAAGAGACCTTATAGATCGGGATTGTCTTTATCCCTCAGCCGTTAAAGGAATTACAAGGGTTGCTGCACTGATGGTAATAAACTATCTTGAACTCCTGACAAAATTTCACGCACAAGTCACCCTCTGAAAGACAAATTAAAACTCCAAAATTTAAAAATTTAAAAATGACCTAGCATTGACGGTTTTCGGCCAGTATTAAAAATACCACAAACAAAACCTTTGAGCTTTGATTATTTTTGAGACGAGAGCGCTTACAGGTAAGCTATTTGTAATGTATGCATAATAGCTAATGAACCATTAAAAAGTGGGCGTAGCATTTTTTTGTCTTCTGACAGGTAACAACCGCAGTAACAAGCTGTCATCCACGGCTCACCGTCAAGGAGTCAGATGGTTATCTGCTATCTCGGCATAACCCCCCACAAGTCACAACACAATAGAGGGAACACCTATTTCTGCCCGTATGACTAAAGTCAGGCCAGGTGACCACACTGCGCTCTTAGGACCTCGCAAATTCTTCCATTCGAAGCGACGTGCTATTTACGACGGCGCACGCGCTGACGTGGCACATCGCGCTGACGCAGGCGCAGTAGCGCGGACAAGTCGCGAAATAATTTACTTAATCTTGTCTTCGCTTTCAGCGCCCTTTGACTGGCGTGTCACCGCAAGGCCGGTGAATAACCAACCAAGATTGATATAGATATTTTTTCGATCGGACAATATCTGAAGACTGGGCGAATTGACTGAAATACTCCGAGTTAGCTCGAGAAAACACACGTAGCCTCGTTGCGACATTGTAATGCTGCGGCAGTTCTTCTGTCATTCCTATTTTTATTTTGTTGGAGAGCAATGGATGGCTGCGATCGCTCGCCAGAGACCCTCAAAGCGAATGCGTTATTCTTGAATACCGATGGCGAATGGTAATTTTCAATCATAGAAACAGATGAGCATCTATCTTAGGCCAATTTCCCTTTTCCAGTATTACTTCCGCTTTTCCTATCGGGACTTTGTGCATCCCCCTCCCCCTCCTTCCCCCTTAGGGGACTCGAGCATCCTCGGCGGCGATCGGTCTTTGAACCCGACGCCGGATATCGATTCCCCCCATGGCCCCGTAACATCTAACAAACCCCCGTTAAGCGACTCAACTTTCAAGCAACTTGATCCAATCTAGTTAAGCCCACATATTGATAGGTTTAAGAGCCCCCCCCCCCCCCCCCCCCCATCGCATACACTTCTATAGCACCATGAGTTGTAACGTTACATCTTGCTTGCCGATATGTTGTAAGTCATCCCTTAAACTTTTGAATGTCATATGGTTAATAAGTCCGCATGTTAGGCACCAATTATCATCTTGGTGGTTGGCAGGACAGAGATCGGAGGGAGGAGACCATACGGCCAAACAATAGTTCTGAATGTAGATCATCAGCTTTGTCACAGCAGCAACGAGGTTTTGTATCGTGGTCATTCAAAATTCACGCAAAATAAAAAGAGAAAAAATGTTCCCAAAATGTTCCCAAAATGTTCCCACGGACAGATGCGTCCCTCGCTAAGCAATCAGTAGCGCTGAAACAGCGCTCATTCCAGGTGGCTCAGCCGAGCGCGCACATGCATGGCGGGATTTTTTCCCTAGGCAGTGAAATTGTTTGGTGGAAAGTTTACATTGAAAGCTTTGCCAGAATCCGATCCATGGCCCATCGCTCCCTTTTGTAATACGTCGTTTAGAATCCGATGGCAAAATCGAGTGTGGAAATTGATGCTGTACAATTTTTCCGCGCATAGTTACTAGCTAAGCAGTTGGGAAAAACACGGCTCGATAACCTAGATACCTAGAACGATACAACCTTGAACGATCTAGATCAAACAGCTTCTCATCAAAACTTATAAATATATCAATTATATTATCTGCTGTAATCTCTCGTTGTGTGTTACGTTTTAATTTAAGCTTACTTTTGCAAATAGTCATGTTTTTAATCGTTCATGTTTCTATGTTAAATTTTCTCTTTGTTAAATGTTTTATGTATTTATGTTTTATGTCCTGTTCTGTTTGTAATGTCCCTGTATTGTTCTCATTAATTATGTCACACCTGTGGACTTCCCTCTATTGTTGATCAATAAATAATAATAATAACTCTGATTGGTGAAAGAATCTTTCACGTATGTGGACACAAACCATTTGTGTACGACTTGAGAGTAACAAGTTAGCCTGCAGATTTACCCTCGCCATGGCGTGTGCTCATGTAGGTTGATTGATTGATTGATTGATTTGTTGTGTTTAGCGACACAGTGTTTTGACAACGAGTCCTGTGGCACTGGTCAAATGGCGTCGGTGAATGTGTGGGTGATGGTAAATATAATGATGGACGCATTATACATATTCTGGAAGGTAGTAGTGGAACCTGGCACCAAGTAGCCTATACTCTTGAAGAAGCGCACCGCGGGGACTACTGGCTTAAGGTCCCTAACAAAAGACGATACAACCCGACCAGACAGATTTGGCGTGTTGGCAACACCGGTTCTCATTAGATCACCGAAGTTTATGTGGTCGAATCATAAAACACATGACCAGTTCTGTTCGGGAGAGATGATGAAGGGATGAAAGTTAGTTCAGCAACTTCATTCGCCTTGCTTATTAACCTTCCGACATCATGGATTTGTGGAGGAATCCTGTTGTTCGAGTTGTACCGTACTTTGGAAGGTATATGTGAAGTCGGTGGTCCCCGTGGTTCTCTTCGACAGGAGTGGGCTTTGCGCCGCCACCGGGTTTCCCCTCCTTCTTTCTAGGTTAGGTTAGGTTTATCAACATCCTCATCGGTATCCACTCATTTACTGACGCCACATGGCCCTTTGGCAAAATAGTGCGTAGGTAAGCCCAACAAATAAATAAATCAATAAATAGATACAACTCAACAACATGATTCTTTCACAATTCCATGCTATCGAGATGTTGATAACCAGGTAAGAAAAGATTAATCAACTGTCATTCCTCCAACCTCTCTTTCGAACACAACTTATCATTACGAGTACTATGGTCACCCATTCAATATCTGACCCAGCGCAGTATTGCTTAACGTCGGAGATCTCACGACAACCGGTGCCAGTTGGTGGCATGACAACATTGACAGGTTGACAAACAACTCAACACAATGAGTCAACGGTAGAAACAAAACAACGACAGCGCTGGCCATTGGCTGGACTGTCACTGGTCATTAGCTAGAGATATACTTAGCCTCTGGGGGTTTGGTGGTCACGCCATTCGGTCAGCGCGAGAACTAACAAAACTTAAACGTGCGATGGCAGAGTTGGGCACGCTACGGAAGAAGTGGTGGCTAACTACCCCGTTTAGCAAGGCAATCACATCGTTTCAATGTTGCATGTCGCTCCCGGTGTGTATTATGGTTTATTCATTTGCCGGCGACTCCGCCCGTGAGAATTCATCAGCAGGCAAACCAGCCGTGGGGCGATTGCCATAATTTGAAACGCCTACCAAAATATACATTTAAACGTTTCATTTGGGGTCATTGTTCAGCTTTTTTCAACTCTGCTAAGCGCCGACTACAGTCATCGAAAATAAAACGTGTTGTCCCAGAAAGTTGCCTGAATTGTCACTTATTGTTTATCGCAACAGAGAGTTTGAAATCGATCGATCCGCTCCCATTGGTTGGTGAACAGTGCAATTTCCGCTCAGCATTAAGTCATAGTTAGGTTGAACTCTCTGCGCGGCCGTATTTTTACACCTCTTTACTGTGCCCGTCGCTGTCTTCAAACAGATATTTTGTCCCTCCAGGCAACACGATAACGCGATCAAATGAAATGGCTAAAAAATATCAGATTTTGTTATACTTTCTTGGGTCAATTTCGGGGGGGAAATTCTACCATAGTGAACTTTCTAAAACCGATTGCCCCACACTCCACGTTTACAATACCTACCCGAAAAGTTAACACGTCCATCAAATCCTTTTCGTAACTAGCACAAGTCAATAACACCGTGCAACTGGACCAAATCGGCGTGCTTGACCAGAGATCAGTCATTCGTCTTTTGGTGGGTAGGAAGAAATACTTGCGGTCGACTGGGGCATGGTTGGAATTGTGAGCCTCTTTTGAGTCTACAAAGAAACTAGCAACACCACGATCTTTTCCGTCAAAACAAACACGTAATTGTCAAACGTCGAAGGAACTCCATGAGGGAGAGGAAGACTTTGAACAAATGAAGCGCGGCCACCCGTAAAAAATTTCCTAACTAATTATTTTCAGAATAAAAGCCTATGGTAAAAATGACCGACACATAGCCTTCTAGCAACAAAAGAGCTCGAGAAAGCCAAGTGGTGGCCATTTTTACTGGTAGTTCTAGTCCTGAAAATAGTATCTACACCTGAACCAGAGCTCTTGCTTAATGATTGCAAATCTGAACGGCTTGGAGCCGGATCCACAAGTGTGCCCCCAGAGTTTAAACATTATCAGCCAATCACAGACAGTGTTTCCAGATTGTATGGGGTTGTTACCATGACAATAACATTACACCCATATTTGGGAAGGGGATCTGCTTTGTAGATCAGGGCCCTGATGTTTCTAATTTGTGAGAAAATCTAGAAAATTATTTAACAGTGCAGCCACGAGTCTGGGACGTCTGGTGTCTCTTGGTTTGCTTACCGCCATCTGCATACGTCTCGGAGCCGTATCCATCCTGCAGCCCGTTGGCCCAGGTGCCCTCGTATCGCGCGTTCGAGGTCGCCGACTGGCGCACGCCGTACCGTCCCTTGAAGCCCTGCGTCCACTCGCCCCGGTACAGCCATCGACCCCTTGTTTCCACACCCAGGCCGTGCCGCTTGCCGTTCTGCCACTGTCCCTCGAACGCCGACCCGCTGCAAGAGACAAAAACCACGTGTTATATGCCGTCTTACAAATGGCGTTTTGGGCCTTCATTTCCGGTGGAAACCGGTCCTGTTGCGCTGGTCTTAAGGCGGCGGTGGATGAGTGGGTGATGACGATGATGATGAAGAGCCTCAAAAGGAGGAGGAAAACTCCTGTCGAAAGCTACTAAAGGGGAGCACCGGCCTAGCAACCCCTACGAAGGCCGGTACAACTCAAGCAGGATTTCTCAGTAATATATGCTGTCGAAGCTTATTAAGCAAGGCGAATGATACTGTTGGCCCTATACAAAAATACTTCCAACCTATAAAAAGAGGCGTAGACCATGAGAAAGATGGTAATTCATCCAAAAACTGCCCCAGCGCAATTTTGCTTAACGTCTTTGATCTCTCGAAAACCCCGCAGTGGTTAGTGCCATATTGCTATTCAAGCCAGTTTTTCTCTAAGTGTGATTTGTTAACGACAAAGGTGGTATGTTCGGGATTTCTTTCTGTCGATAAAGACTGATGCGCTTGACCGCCCTGCCAATACGAAACGAAGAAAACGATACACGCCGCGAAGCGTTTTCCGTCTTTATAGCAAAGGGGACTTAAAAAGCAAGTACTGCAATGCCATATGTTACCGCGCGTAACTGGGAATAATAACTATAAAACTAGCTGTCTGTGCATGGAACGGGTGGATGAAGATGAGGCCAATAATAGGCAGCAAGACTTTGCAGTCGCCGTTACCGCAGCACAGGACGGTCTGGCTTTATAGGTGTGGTTCCGGTTGGCCGGTCATCTCAGCTTAACTCTAAACTGCTGACGCAATGCATTTCAAAACTCGCATCACGATGAAGGATACCAAAAATGTACATCTAAACGCAAAGAGTTTTGACTTATGATACCAGGTGAAATACGCAAAATTAAGCATAACAGTACTGAATTCAACAACGATAGGGTGATATCAATAATGGCATTGACCCTCGAACACAAGTAGACATGGATATGAAGGCTCGATAACGACAGCACCAATTTGACAGACAGCCTAGTCCAGCTGCATGTGAATTTCTGATAGTACCCGCTTAGGGGAAATTAAGCCGTGGATTTGAAATGCCTTGAATGAAGAAGCATTGCTTTAGACTCACGGCAAAACCAATGCATCGCGAATGATCATAAAATCGAGTTCTAAATCCGTGGTTTTAAAGCAACTTTGAAAACATGCCGCAATGCAAGGTTAAGGACATTCTTGCGAAACCAATCACTGGCAAACATATCTCCCAAGTGCAACTCTTTTCGGGCTTTCAAAATGTGTCCCAATTTCACTTCGTTACCAGGACCACTACATCAGGTGTGGTTGGATATAATATTGCACGTTCACAACTTCACAAGACTGTTGAGAGAGCGAGATCGCACTCGTATTAAGGAAGATAAATTGAAAGAAAAGGTTAATTCTTGAGTAATTATAAATAAACCGAATATTTACTAGGTGAGTCGACGATAGTGTTCTTACGTGTGCATTTACATATGCCACGGCCGCGTACAGATAATTAACCCTGACCTGTTGATGTCATCGAAACCTGGACGAAAGTGAGGAAGGGCAATGTCGGTAGGTAAGATGCAAGCCTTCGTTCTAGCCCCCGCGTTTCCCACCCGTTCAGCGTCGACACGCTCGGCGCTGACGTGATTGTTTACGCTGCCGAGCGGCATGCGTCGACTTCCGGCGTCGCCTCGTGGCCGGATCGGCGTCGATGTACGCGACTCGCACAGGTCCGGGTACGGTTGTCCCGTTCATGGTCACGGCTCATTCAATGAATTTTTAAATTGACGTGGGATGGGAGGTTTTCTTTCACAGAAGTTACGGAGAGCAAAGCTTAGAAAGTTGATAAAGTAACTTATAGGTGAAAGTTGTAAATATACTACTTTCACCCTTGGGTAGCGGCTAGCGAGCGTGTTTAAAGTTGGCTCTACAAATAATTATTAGACCCATTCATTACGATTTCGATAGATTCCTGAAGTTTTACTACATTATTGATTTATACATTGTGATAAACTGACCGATGCTTGGCGTAGTTTACCTGTTTTTCTCACTTTTCAAAGTTTTGGCAATTTAATTGTGACCCTAAGCGCTAACTTTGTATCGACTTCACGGTCGGTGTCTCTCAGTGCGTCGTGGTATAAAGATATCTAATGAGATCTTTAAATATGTTTTCGGGCAATCTAAAAATCTGACGCTAGGCGGCAAAATTAATGGTCGCTACAACTGTGATGAAGATGTGATATTTGTAAACGGTCAATGAAAATGTTAACTCTAAAAACGGCAGGCATTTTGAGTGGAAACGGTATGTAAAATGCTCAGCCAGAGCACCTACTCTTAATCATGCTTCATATTTATTCAGTTTTTAGAGATAAGTTAGCAGCTAGGTTCATTCATAGTATTTTGATATGATTTGATGTTGATATATGACTATTACTTCAATTAAATAATGCGAATAGGGAGCCAAAAGGCTAGGTAATTGTAGAAGGGAAGAGGGAAAGAGCACAAATGCGTCGCGTGGTGCCTTTTCTTCAACCCTGGTAATTTGCGCTCCCTCTCTCTAAGGAATAAATTTACCAGGATTTCGGGAATTCATTTGATAAAAGAGGTACTCTCACAAAGACTGCAAAGTACAGACTTGGCTACCTGAATTGGGCCCTGCGGCGGTATGGCATGGGTAACCACAATTACCGCAATAACCGTCACTGTCGATTTGATAGTGGAAGAAATTAATAAACCATGACAACACCAAGAAAGTTTCGTAAATTTCCTACTCTGACACTGTAATTCTCGTGGACATAATGTTTCAACAATTTTTGGAAAAGCCTAGCGGAGTTTCGTTTCTACCCTTCAAAATCTCGACGCCCAATGAGCAATACGAACTGGCTAGGGCGGGAAACTATATGAGACCATTTGCGATTATGTCAATCTTTTCTGGACAACACTCTCAGCTGAACTCCAGAAAGAAAACTGACGGTTGACTACGCGACGAGGAGGAAGTGATGAAGATTTCGTGACACAGGACATATTTTCTAGCACTGTAAGAATAATGCTTCTGTCCCGAGCTCAATTTCGGGCGAAGATAACTAAGCCTGGGCTCTGTTATCTGCCAAAAGGAGAGTCAATTTTGATTACCTGCTTAGGGGGCTGTATCTTCAACCTAAACAATGTTTCGATTTTTTATGGTTATTGGACGTGTTTAGGGATTAATAATTAATAACGGGTTGGCAATTAAGATCTGTTTATGAGTTAGGGGATGTACATGGTAAGAGTCCGATGGGTGGCGGTCACCCATCGGATAATGAAATATCCGGCGATGAGTTAGGAGTTAGGCGATGAAATATCGCGATTGTGTTGTCGACTGTAACAAATAATATAGTCAGTCCTGTCAATCTCGATGGTCCTGAGGCATGGTGTGTTTGAAAGACGGTGAAAAACAACAGCCTGGTTATAAAAATTGGATGTTACTTTAAGCAAGCCAGCCAGCCTGATTTGCGCGGATTTATGATTGTTTACTGGTATCTCATTTTCTGTGTTGGATATGGTTTGACGGGTTCTAGTAAGTGTGGCTTTTCTGATGATCCCCGATTTGGAGCGATCTGTGTTTACTGCGCTAGTGGAATGTCTACAGGAAACTTCCCGCATAGTGCAAAAAGTCTTTTCTGAACACACTTCAAACATCTTCTGTTGAATAGGTATTTTGTATTTCCGTACATAAAATGTGGTCCCCAGAAGAGTTGAAGTTATTTTCTATAGATTTTATCCGTAACTTTCAATATAAATGTGAACAGAGCAGAGAAATGAATCACAGTTTACAACAAATAGAGAGAGACACACAATCTGTCCGTTCCTGATCGGTGCCGCGCGACACCGCAATTCCGGTACCGATTGCCAAGCATAGTTCGGACATCGGACAACGAACAATATGACGGAATCGCCCGTGTGGCAAGACTCGGGAGGACAACGATAAACTCTACACAACACCGCAAACGTATACGGTATACCGACGTCAAGACAGGCGTCGAGCGACGTCGCTTCACGGCGTCGTGTGTTATGCAAGGTCGGCGCGGCGACGGCGTCCTATTTCCATCCCGCAGCCCCGGCGCTCGCCGACGCCGCTTTGACGACGGCCTGCCCGGGCGCCCGCGGTCTACTATCGGTATCAGCTGGCGAAGACCGCCAACGGGTCACCCACCTTATCGGATCCTGAGGTTTGGTGTAACTGTCACAGCATTGTCCTAAAGTGGTGATCGGATGCATTGTCGAGGTAGTGCATGGTGTTGAATGATACAGGCGTCAGATATTGCATCGAATTCAAACGTTATCTATACTGGCCGTTGGTTCATGGAAAAATGGCAAAAAAACAAAACGATTATTTACCGGTATCCCAACAAAAAACCAAATTCAAGAACAAAAAATTGACTTTCAAATGATCCTTGTTGGTATTTTCAATCTAAATTATCTTGATGGAGTCTCTCGTATGACGTACATATGAGAACTGACACGTTCAAGTATTTATTGCGTAGATAAATTAATTAACATTAATTCGAATGGATGTATTTCAAAGGAAAATTTCATGGTATATATCATATAAATAGTCTCAATTCCAACTAGAGAATGTAATGGCACTTGCTAGAGATTTGGGCTAGTCTCAGAGTTGGCCTTATTGCTTCATATGGTCACGACGTACCCTCTGGAGAAGTGTTGAATTCAAGGTCCGTTTGTATATATTTTATTGTAGTCAAAGGATGGTAAAATCCATGTATAAAACTGAGTGTGTGGAATATCAGGAGTGGGTACATAACTCGTAACTACCCAGTTTTCAATTCATCCTGCGCAATGCTCAAAGATTTGTTTGTTCTTGCATGACATGTAACGATATCAACATACCCAACTGGCCTCCAGCACATTTGTTTATTTTTGGAAACATACAAGAATAATTATGATGTTTCTTCTGAATTTTCTTAAAGACAATTTCTTCGGAGCACTTTTTCATCTGGGAGAAAGTTAGTTACAATTTTGATTGATTGGTGGAGTTTAACAACTAACTTTTTTGTCAACGGGCCCTGGGGGACTGATCTTATGGCGTTGGTGAATGAACGGATGATGTTGAGGTTTATGATGAACCTTACTTTTCCTAAAAGAGAGGTGGGGAAACCAGGTGCCGGACATAGCCTACTTCAGATGAAGAGCAAGCGAAAAATACCACCGGCTGACCATCCCTTCCGAAGGAAGCCGCAACGCGAACAACAGGATTCCTCCACAAATCCATGCCATCGAGAGATTGACAAGCAAGGCGAATGAAGTTGCTGTACTAACTTTCATCCCTCCAACCATTCTCCCTAACAGATCTGATCATGTGTATGATGGTCACAGACCATATGTTTCCAACACGCCAAACCATTCGGTAACAATTTTTTGTCAAACAATTTCATGTTATTTTTATAATCGATTTCCTTTGTTAATTGGATTTGTTTGATCCGAATTTCAAGGAGTCATGAAAAAGGTGGTTGGTTTCCGACGCCAATTGCTTCGATTATATAATCATAATATTTTTTGATGTTGCAATGCAGGGAATCATAAAATTATTGCCACTAATAAATGTATGTACGCAATATGCCATTATTTTACAGTAAAGCAAATTAATGACAACAATAATAACTGCATGTCGTTACTCAGTCCATGTTAACCGAAACCAGTCATCAATCTGTATAAAAATCACGATAAACCATTGGTTATTAGTTATTACTACCGCGCCATTTCCTTGTGTAGTTTATTGGTGGTAAAGTTTGCTGAGTTCCTTTGCAGAGTATACCTCTATTCCGATCGGCAAAAAAGGCCAAAGCAACGCCATCAATATTCTGGGAGGAATACTAATCAAACTATGAACCGCTTTTCTCTTCAACGCACTTGCTCCAAACCGTCTACAAACGTGATCCAAACAATTACATACTTTTCACAGATGACAAATGTAATTTCAAATCAATGATATCCTGGAACTGCGAGGAATGCATTTGCTTAATTACTTTCTCTCATTGGGTGACTTTCACTACTCGCAGTTCTAGGGTCATCCTAGAACAATGTCAGAGAATGTAATTACGTGCAATTGTCGACTGGCACCAATAAATTATTCGATTTAGGTTTCCGAAATTTCATGCGGTCTCGGCGACTATGTGCAACTGGTAGGTAATTTGGCGTGTAAGGTTGTCACTGACTCCGTCCAAGCATTCCAGCTGGAAACGCTGGGTCACAAAAGTCGTGCCACCTACACCGCGTAACCCCGCCCACCCCCCTCGCGACAGTGCAAAACATTGGCCTCGAGTAGAGCGGGTACGGGACGTGTCAGCTAAGCGCCATCTCGGAAGTGCGTGACCACCTGATGCGCTTCTGGCCACCGGACCACATTTTTAGCAATGTCAAGGGATGAGCTATCATCATGAGCTATTCAGACCATCTGGGTGCTGACCTTGGAAGATTTCCTACCTTCAGGAATAGGGCAGTAGTTTGCCGAGAGAATTATTGTAAATGACAACCACAATATGGTACGTCAGCGAAAGGCACCAAGTGGTTGATGAATCGAGTCTTTGCCTGCAGAATATACTTTTTCCTTTCAAATCAGGTGAATTCCCAACAAACGATGATTTTACTTACATATGATGTTGTTTTCAGAACCTAATTACAGGAGTCTTATTAACGGTGTTGTAGCCAAACGCAATGTAACATAGGACCCTCTCATAATTTGTCATTATCCTCTCTGTCTGCCAGTGTAACACAAGTGCATAGCTTGAGGTTTGTTTGGGTTTGAAGTTTGCTCGTCGAGCTAGAATAGTGGATTTCCCAAAGACCGTAGCGCTGACCAAGAATAAAATGTTGTCGTTTTGTTACATTTCGATATTATTTCTAAGCCAATCGATTCATCTAGATACACAAATAACCCTCGTTGTTAATTTGAAGGTGAGAAATGAAAACTACAAAGTCAGAAGGCAATTGAAACATATCGAAGTTTGTAGAGAATCGTTCGACCGAGGTGATCGCGGTATCACCACTGACACATACTCGCATTTAAAACAAGTCTCAACTTACAGACAGAGACATTTAGATGGGAGTCTATTTCCATCACGCATTGATTCAATGGGATAAATATAAATTGAGAGGTATTCTCTAAACCACTATCACCAGGTAACTGAAATTCGGACAACAAACCAATCTCAGCATTTCCCATTTGTTGGGGTATTAAACTACTGTTTACCTCGATACTAGACCGTGAATTTAGTGGTTTCCGTGAAAAAAATAATGTAGAGGGCGACGGAAATAATTTCAGTGAACAACCCTTGGCTCAGAAAGAGTTGCTCTTAGAGTCAAAACACAGATTAAGGTGTTGAATATGCTGTGTACAAACTTGATTTTCCTATCCCCAGTAATGACAGCTAACGATATCTAGGATTCTGAAACTTCGTTTTACTACAAATATCTTGCTTTACTAGCGTTTGTCTCAGTGCGATTTAACTTTCCTATTTTAAGATTAAACAAACGGGATAATTTTGTGTTCGTTCTTAAACACAGCGTTTGTCTTCTATGTCCTTAAACACGATGTCCATTTTTCAACTTAGCATCCCACGAGAGGAATTTAAAATGTGAGAAAAGTTTAAACGATCGGTCTGTCAACGATTAGAGCAACCAGAGTAGGCATTCATGTCATTATTTGCTAAGATATCAGTAGCACATATGTCATCGGCCCCTGGATTGGGAAATTATTGAATTAGACATTTGATTTGATATTAAAACTGTAGTTGGCATAAAAATGATTAATATTCCCGAGTTTTCCGTACAAAACTCAACCACTTAAATAACAACAGTCCTTAATTACCTCCCCCCCCCCCCCCCCCTCTCCACCCCAATTTCCAAAATCCCTGGAACCACTCATTCTTCAACGAGATGTTATAAAATCACGATACGATGCGTGGTTTTCGCGAGGCATATCTCCCAGCTTTCCCGATCCAGACAAACGTATGTCGGTCGGAGATCGTAGTGTAGGTACGGCCTCCTACGTCACTGCGACCTACAAACTCATTGCATGACGGGCCATTTATTTCTTGCTTAGGTATTCATCTTCGTTCCTGGAGAAGCTTAGCAGTCAGGAGTAAGCAGGCCGGCCACGCACGGCGGGCGTCTGGACCGCGCGCGGGCATGCGCGCAGTCCGCGCGGCCGGCATGCTTGTGTTATTGTTGTCCCCGCGCGCCGCGGACGCGCTAAGAATAGAGCAGCGGCCGACACTCAGCTAAGTTCACCCGGTTGGTGCTGGCACGGTTTCCTCGGCAAACTGGCCCAATTACTACACCCTGCCTCTGCCTGCCTCCCTGCCACGTTGCTTGGCTGGCTGGCTCGCTGGCTGGCTGCAGGCTGCTTTCAGAAAGCGCCGTTGGCGAGTCTCACAGACCTATCCGAAAGTATTGTAACGTTTACAATTCTATAAATTATTAAAAATGCATCTACCGAGCTGAAACTATTTCACGGCGCGTACCTATGGCAGGCTGGGATGGCTGGCAGTATGGACTAAACGTAGGGATATCAGCTGTTGCCATCCCCTAAGGCCTTGCGTTAGCCATGAATTTGATGACAAACCCCTGCAAAAGCGAAGGTAAATCCCCACTAGAAAAAATAAGACTGGGAAAGTGTCACCATCCGCTAATTTATGTTCAAAACTTCGAAGGGTTAACAGGCACAATGGTCTAGCGTACGCGTATGAACGATTGAGTTGTCACTAATCGACTAGCGGTGGTCGTACAAGGACGAAGCAGATTTCTTGTTGGAAGGATCTTAAAGATAAGCCGGTCTTCTACAAGCTTGCTTAAGGCATGAACCACATCTGTGAACCCCTCTCAACGTGCAAAACGCAGGACAGCTGTGCTGTGGAAGACTAACCTAACCTAACTGCCCACAGCCAAGCAACACTTCCTGTAGACAGCAGCAGGGATGACAGCTGTGGTATCCCGAAATCCCCTGAACCGCGCCTTCTAGCCCCTTCCCAATATATGAAAGCCGCAATGACAGCCGGGTGGTAACCACAAACCGAAGGCTTACCGAGCTCGATATTTACAGTGATGACGCATCTAGTAGGAAAATTGTGCCGTCCCCAATGGCCAAACCAGTCTTATAGTTAAATACATTTCGTATTACCTGATGCATCCTTAACCTGACCAATACATATTGTCTAGCAGCAATCAAAAGCATACTCTTTGTTGAACACAATGATACAACCTATCTTGGCATCTACTAAACAGCTAATAGATTATTAGTTGTAGTTACTGTAGTGGAAAGGCAACCTAGGCTTAGCATGTAAACAGCTGCGTTGCCACCCCAAAACCGCAAGGCAACTCGAACAAGCGACGTCTCCTGACAATGTTTTAACACGTGGGGATGTCGTTGGCACTGCCATTAATTACATTCAGTAGTGGTCGAAATTTCAACCATCTTCGCAAAACAATACGAGATATTATGCACTCAAGGTCGAAACTTCTCTACGCGGCTGGCAAGTGGCAATGACCAATGACCTGTAGCCAAACCACTCATAGGCATTTCATCCCGATCATGCCACCCGTGTTGGCACCCTCCACGCGCCAAACGCGTACCTGGGCCATGTGTAGATGCCAGACACCTCGAAGCCATAGTGCCAGGAGCCTGCGTAGGCGCCCTGTCCCTTCGGCCCCGTGCAGACACCGTGTCCATGGGCCTTGCCGTCGTCCCAGCCGCCACAGTAAGTTCCGCCGTCGTCAAAGTCGAAGCGGCCACCGTTGACCGTCGTCTTGGCGCCGCTGGCCTGGCCCGTGGCTGCCGTCGCCGCCGGCGAGGCCTCAGGGGGGCCCGGCTCGTTGCCTTGCATGCTAAAGCCGGCACATAAACACGAGCTATCGATCCGTTCACTGCAGGCGCCGCGGCCACCTCGCCGCCGAACGGACGCAACAAATGCTAGTTATTTCGGTCGCCCCGAACGGCACACGTTAGCGGACTCCGCGGCGGATCGGCCTGTTAGATCGCGGGCCCGCGCACGAGGCACTCCGCCGCCGCCGCGGCTGCTTTTCGGCTGTTTAGCACTGCACACTGACGCATCCCAGCTCGACCTGCGTGCCGAGGTGCGGTGCGCTAGCCTCGCTGTCAGCTCGGTTGCCGTCGACGACGTGCCCCGGGGCTGGCCGACGTCGGCCGAGCAGCGCCGATGTGGGTCGTGCGGGTGGACGCCTGCTTTGCCGGCGTCGTGCAGACCCTTTGCGAAAGGCGAAGAGGTCAGTCTTCTTTCCGTAGGCTCCTCTGAGGGGTTAGCGAGTGGTTGCTGAAGACTTACCGGTGCCATATTCTTTATTAAAGTTAGTGGCCTTAAGACTTACCTTGCAGTTGTCCTCCACTACTTAAAATGACGTGCAACCCGTCGAACTTTTAGTCAACATGTATTTCCAGAGGATTTTTAATAAGAAATATAATTGTTACTTCGGAAATACTGACAGTCTGGCTGCTAGTACTGGACGTCTGGTCTGTTATTACAAACCCTCAATGTAAGGATCCTTGGGGAGAGTGGCTTCCAAGGAGGAATTACCCACATTACAAAAAGACTGCAGACGTTTTTTTTTCTTCAGAAAATGAAGATATGTGTACAAAAGAAACATTGTTTTATTATCACAAAAAATGTACCAATTAACAACAATATTTACAACAAAACAATCAAGTAACAAGCAGTACATAAATATACATAAATATGCAAGCAACACAAAATCTGGAGCTTTCAGAATAATTTAACCCTCAATAGCGTATAAATTATGACAACCAATGCAGAGTGTAGGGAATAACACTACTTTTTTATTCGCTTTTAAAAAAAAATCTTCCAGGAAATCACCTTACCCAGTCAAATTTCATACAGGACCATCGATCCATTAAGTTTGGTAACCAAATAGATAGAGCATACCACAATTATATTTCTTCCAGTCTTACTTATAACTTATCTGCGAGGTGTCAATTAGTGCAAGCAAGTCAATTCATTTTTATTATGATGATAGGCAATTAAATTTCACTTCATTATAAAGTGCATTATTTTAAATGCTAAAAAAGCCTCTGAGATGCAAAAGTGACCCACACGTTGCAAAGCATAAAATAAGCTCTGTAACGCTTCTAAAACGTTTTACAAATTTATCGCTTAATGAGTATCTGAAATTCAATTTGAAGACGAGCATAGAAAGAGAAGCGCATATTATAATTTTTACGGCATTTGTGAAATATAAAGTGGTCTGTAAAGTGAGCCTGAAAGTGTATGAAAGCATAACCTGGGCGGTCCATAAAGATAACCAGAAAAACTAGCTTGATCGGCAACTACGATGGGAATTCAGGAATGGGTATGTTACAGTTTTGCCAAGTAGGCAGTCATGTCGATACAATCAGAAATTCGAGAACAATTCTTCAGCAGTTGCATTTTTTTTTTTAATGCATACGATAAATTAATATGACTCTATAAAGTATGTAACATCTAACCACCGTTCATGCTCAAATACTGAGATCGACTCTCGAAATCCGATGCAGCATAACTGTAAAGACCAATATGGCCCCCGCTTACGAGACTGATTTCAAACTACCGTAAATCCAGTGTCTGTATCTAGGAAACGTTACAAAATATTCATGGTCACTGAAAACCACCAAAATAACGTCAAAAACGTTGCTGTCTATTGCCTCCAACGTCGTGAACAGTGACTTAAGTGAACCGATTGTGGCGGGCCGTGGACCTAGTGCTTGCGAGCAACGTGGACATTCAGATGCCTGCCAGGCTGCAGAGCACAAACACAGCAAAAAGACTGCCCACGATCAGCACAAGCGCCATCCACACGGGCACCGAGTCTGAAACAGCACAAACAGCAATCAGCACTGCTCCCAGTTGACCAGTTGAGGGCAATGGTAAATGGAACCTGCGATTAAAAATAAAACACCTTTCAAGAGTTCAAAAACATTACCACGTCAATCGCTTCGTTCAAATACATCAGCTGTGTTTAAAGGATCAGTTGTTATTGAGTGGACTTGGGTTGATTAAGATATTCAATTATGTTTTGACAATCTGTATGGTACGGATGTAGGAACAACCTGAAGGGACAAAACATGCCATAAGCAGCAACAAGAGCAGACTTTTAAAGACTGCTGCAGTCACAATAACCATAGATATTTTGTTATTATGAATGCTACTAGCCTTTCAAAAATGTGTACCCAAACGGGGAGTCAAAAGTCAGTTTCACCTTTTGCTCGGTTTCTCTAACCATCTGTGCTAGTTGGACACAACTTTCTCGAGAGAGTTTAAGTGAATTTGACAAGTCATTTAGAAATTTATGAACAATTTAAAAGAATAAACAATGTATTTATATAGCAAATAAAGTGTTTCGAGCTTTGTTATCTCCCAAGAACGCATCGAACTGCTGCTGCTCTCCGCATCATACTCACAACGATAGTTGAGCGAGTGCACACAAACGCGGTTGTCTACGGAAACGCTAACGACGGCAGTCTCGGCCTGTCCCGCTATTGGCTGCCCACCGGAAAGGGGGCATGGCAAGAAGATCAGGCCCGTAACGAACATGGAGTGGGCGTTGGCAACATGTAGCACCCGACGCAGACTGAATGCAACGTGTACCGACACGTGGCCGGAAAGCATCGTACCGACGGCGACAAAACGGCCGTCAGGGGACACGGCCAGCGCAGATAGCGCCTCGTCGAAGTACGCAGTCTGAGGGAGATGGATTAGATTATTTTTTAACATAATGGGAGTCAGGAGACTATCAATAACAAATAAGGCTACACTGGACTGTGTTCCAAAACTAACAGATTGTAGTTGATTTCAATTATTTATTTATTCAATATCCTCACCTGCTTAAATTTATCAAAGACATTTTAAAAAAGCATTTCGAGTTTCTTTGTGAATGTACATCTTTTTTAATTTGATTTAGGTGAGATATCCTTGCTAACCTAGAGTCAAAAACAGCTTCATAAACTTTTTGCATATTCCATTGAGCATTCAACTTCTAAACCCTTTGAAAAACATTCAGGTCTGAGCATTTAAATTACCAACTCTCTCGATATTAAACATATTAGTCTCCCAGGACAGTAAGAAAAAGGCGTCCCATACGTTTCTAAAACTGATCAACGAGAGAGTTGTTGGATTACCATCAGTTTTTTTAACATGCAGTGATATAAACACCCAGTAATATCCTCATGATAACATTTTATCCCACCACTGTTCTGCAATATGCTGACGTTGCGATAATCTCTCGTCTCTAAGCTAAAGGTTTCAGCTGTCATGGCCACCTCCAGCCAACCAGGCACGGCAGTAGTACCAACCTTGACCAGTGTGGCTTCACGTGGTTGCCACACCTGTAGCACAGACCGCGACTTTCCTGCCGAGCTCATCGGGTTGGCGATTGTGAATAGGCGGGGATTTTCTTTGTTGCCCTCGTTGATTCCAAAACGACAACGCTTGTATATGAAGTTAGCTCCTCCATCCCATGTGAGGCTGGCCAATCGCTTCCCTGTAATCACGTACAATTTCAGGTATTTAATACGTTGCCAACATTAGAGTAGGCTAACTAGAATACTTTCATAGAGTACATTCTTCTGCATAACGTAACTAAGGCTACTTTGCCGAAATATCATGCAGCTATCTTCCTTTATTGTAACCAGCAACCAACTTCGGCACCAGCCTTTTGCCACTTATTATGTAGTAAAAAGGATCGATGGTACAACGAAAAGCAGAGGCTCACTAATGCATTACAAATTTCCCAACAGTAGAGAAGTTTTTTTGGGAAAATTGAAAACGCAAATTATGTTCAGCAAATCTATGAATCTGGAAGATAGCTTGAAAAACAACACAAGAGCATTGGTTTTATTAACAAAAACGCAAATGAACTTGCTCATCAAAGGGTTCAAAATAATTTTCTCTAGCAAAGTGGGTTAATTCTTCTTTTAATAGGGAATTCAAGAGTATTTTATTATTTTCTAAAATCATTATATTATTGGTTACCAAATTGGATAAGAATTTTTTAGAGGGTAGCAGCGTTGAAGATAATAAGCAACGTCTCCGCACAATTATCCCACCTGTAAGCAAGCACGTGACGAGCGCCAACTTGTCCCGTGAGACGCTGGCCGCCATCGAGTCATCGGGGCTGACGTCTAAGTCGTCGACCTCTTTGGCGTGTGCGGCAATGTCGTACTTCCGCGTCATCGCAGGGAAATTCCACACACGCAGGTGACCGTCGTTGCCTCCGGTTACCATCAGCCGGCCTGCAATAACCGTGACAATCAAAGACATGTAGATACTCTATTATCAAGGGCAGTCCGTTGACGTAAATATTATTATACTATTATGTAACCATAATATTGACTTGGTATTTTATTGTATTGTATTGCATTGACATAGCTAATATCACATATATGCGATCAATTGTGCTAATAAAAATTTTTATTATTATTATTATTATCTGCGTATTGGGTGTGTCAGAACCAATGACAAGACAATAACTAAACAGATTGTTGAAAGTAGAGACTATTTAAAAAGATTTGGCCTTTAAAGCCAGGGATTTTGACACTGGTTTAATGATAGTATCAAGA
Source organism: Protonemura montana (assembly GCA_947568835.1). Classification (NCBI taxonomy): domain Eukaryota; kingdom Metazoa; phylum Arthropoda; class Insecta; order Plecoptera; family Nemouridae; genus Protonemura; species Protonemura montana. The sequence continues at coordinate 27,274,024 of OX387602.1, read as the reverse complement.
AGGTTTTGATGATGCAACTGATCTAGTATAAAAAGAAGGAGTTGGAAGTCAACTCCTGCAGAAATTAATTAAAAAGACTAAAGGCAAAGTAACACAAGATTTCTTACCGAACATGCCATTGATCGGTTGATAAGAGGGAGTCATTGTAACTGGTGTACTAACTTCAATACTTCTACCTTCTCCCAAACATAACTGATCATGCCCAGTACAACTAACCTAAACCTGACCAATGCAATGCTGTACCACAACGCTAATAAGCACCACAAGACTTGATCCTTTTTATCGGTTGATAAGGATCACAACTTTGCACCTCTGTTTGCACTAAGTTTGTTTTTATGTTTACAAGTAAATGCAAATCACAGCGAAAAAGCTTTGAAAATCAGTTACGTAAGTAATAACTTAATGTGGGACATCAGTTGTTGCGATTGAATGTTTTTGAAATGTCTTTTTGGCCAAGATTATAAATTTAAAGTGTTGTGTGTGGTACAAAGAAAGTAAAGGTATTTTCAATTGCTTAATATCAAGTGATATCTAGTAACTTTATTAAGACTGAACCTACAAAAGAAGAGTAACATTTCAAATGATTAAACTGACTGGCAAAATGACTCAATTTTGAGATGCATAAAGCATCATGACCAACCAACAACTGAAAAGAAACAACTGAAACAACACACAACTGAAAAGGTGAATTCCCACGGTCTATTTTGTAATTTACATACCCATTCCAGGACTAATTCGCACTACTTTTTGCACCGGCTCAAGAGGGCTGAAGTCAGTTTGTATACAGTCATTTGGTTTGACGTTAAATGTTATACGCTTGTGACGGTTGCGATTATCATCAGTGTTTTCCTTGGATCTACTTCGGGGTTCGTTCTGTTCTCCATGTGAAATTCCATTGCTGTTCGTATTCCGTCGACGCACATTTTTGGTAGAAGCTTCTGTGAGTAAAATATGCCAATGAACAAACTAGATACAGCAAAAACCGCAGTTTTAATTGGTACCTAACACAATCAAAACATAACTCACCAATATTTTCTTGACTATCACATTTGCTAGTGGTGTCTACATCTGAATCCACTACTTCAGTAACTATATTGTATAACTGGCAGTGCCCTTCCTGACCAGCAACCAGGTAAATATGTTTGCCACTATTAAAAGTTGAACAGTTCATTACGGCACTTGGACCTGTCAAATGCCGAACCGCATGTTCGGAGACGAACTTGCTGCCGTCGTTGGAAACTTCAAAAATCTCCTGAAAGTGCGTAATTTAACATGAAATTTTAGAGTCTGCAATACCTAACTTCTCATCATTATAATTGCATGCATGTATTATCAAGAAGTACATACAAAACCATTTTTAACCCCTGAGTTAGGAGAACCACCTCCTCCACCAACTAATACATGGCGATCCGTGATCATTTGTATTGAGTACAGGGGAAAATTGACCCTCGCAAGCGGTTCCAAAGTGTTTCTTCTCGCTGGTGCCATTTTCAATCAATAATAATGCGATTATGTCTACGTATGATCACTTTTAAACCTTCTGTCAACCTACTTCCACGTATTGTCAGACATGTTGAGGTTTGAACTCGAGGAAATTGTTGCTAGTGGTTGCCAGCACTGGTTGCAATGACAGATGCTTTTTGTGAAGTTGGTGTTTTATAAAGACGCGCGCTCAGCTCAAAACTCAAGTTAGGATTAAAATCTAAAAACCAACATTTGTTCTTTCTTTTCAAAATATTTATTCTTGTTCCTTTAAGTGTATTAAAGCAATAAGAAACAAAATAGCCACGTTCTTTTATTGATAGAAACAACCAAAAACAAATTTATCTCTGTAATAATATGAGCAGGTAAAAACAATGTATTTAAATATGTTCATACAAGTATGTTTCTATACACCTAGCGTTACATATTAGAGCTTTCATCTGTGCTTTCATCCAATATTTCGTCTATCTAAATGGAATTTTCAAATGTTTCTTTTGTTACATATCTTTCATTAGGAGAGAACTCTAATAGTTCTTTAAAAGGAGCTCGACGTACGTTTTCAGGTCAGTCACATGAATTTGTTCCTGCAAAAAAAAACTGATCAAACTCTGAAACAAGCTAAAACAATAATTGGCATTTTAAGGAGAAATTGAATGAACTTGTATGATTATGCAGAACCTCAGAAGATCATAGAAGAGCATGTGCTCATGACCAATTTATAAATACAGATACAAAAATTTCTAGATTTGTAAGTTTTTTTCATATTGTGCACACAAACCACAAAATTATAGGTTAGTAAATCTTGCTGTGCCAACCTGCAGGGTTGAGTTCTGTGAGCGCAGTGAAGCAACGCCAGTGCGTAGAGAGTCTGGGCTCAGAATTATGGTGAATGGTATGCCCAGTGAGTCATGAAGGCTCAGTCGGGCCCGCACCCTCTCCGACTCAGGAGCCTTTGTTTCCTCAAGCGGCAGCTCCGTGATTTGTTCACCAGGAAAACTAGGGAGGTTCGGAGGTGCCAGCAAACAGGACGTCCCAGACTCTCGGAGTTGTCGACACAAGTACCGAGCCAGTTGCGTTAGAGCAGTTTCTTCTGCTGGAATAATGAAGAACATTGAAACTATGGTATTTTCAAGACAAGAACAAGAATTTAACCTGATAGCTCTTATAGGATAATGTTGCTAGAAACCACTTTTTGAGTAGAGAATTTTCACTTGTAGGTTTGCAGGTAGGTCTTCTCCTAAATTACCACAATCGTTATTAGTAATGAGGAGAAAAGAAAGATATGCAACTTACTAACGTTGAAAAAGCTGGTTGTGAAAAGCTATAGTAGAAGTCAAAGTGAACCAGGCAACATAACTTAAAGGTCACACAACTCTGGCTTCTATTGCAACCAGCTTTTGAACTTTGGCAAGTTGCATTTCTATTCTAGCTTTCCATAGTCTAAGGCTTTTTTTAGCTGTGAGCTTTGAAATACTTCCAATGCAACTCTCATAAGCAGCCTTCCAATGTTTCAATACTTTCTGATGAGCACCGATACCGCAGTTTGCAACATACCTGTGCCAACAAAGCCTATCTTGTACGGCGCGAGCTTTCGGTGCAGTCGCGTGCCATGCATTCCATCCATTGCGTCGCAGAGGAACGCAAGGGCGGCCGCCTCCAAGTTTGTCTCAGAACGCACAATGCAGAGGCCTGGGCTGACTTGATTGAAGTCTGAGGGCGCGGGACGCAAAGTCACCGACTCCACTGTCTCAGCGCCCCACTCAAATTTTGCGCTGATTGCAACGCTGTTTGGCTCAGGAAGAGGTCGCGTGGAGTATCGGCCGGGATCAGACGACAGCTGGTAGAGAAGTACAAAGTGCTAGAGATTGTTGGTTGCTTTTATTTAGTAGCTCGATATTTTGACAAGGCTAGAGGCAAAGCGTATTAAAGGGTAGTTTTCTCGTAGTTTTGGAATTGATTAAGTTGAGGAAAAAGAATTGAAAATTCTGGTAATGCAGGTTATCTCTACATTATTTTGTTTTGGTTTTAAATGACAATCTCTTGTAATTGTGGCTTGTTTCAAAGGAACGGGTTGGGGCTCACCTTTCGCCACCATATGGCACGGTGTTGCTGCCAATCGTGAAAAGCACGGTCTGCTTGAGCTGCCGGCACCAGCACACTGGCACAGAGCATCCTGCGCCGTGCAGGAATCAACGTGCAGCCGGCGCCTGCACAAACAATCTTTGTCACCACAATCTGGCAGAGTGTGCACATTGCTGTTATACGGCCTTGGGTCAGGCCACCTAGCTAATATTATCAGTCTTTATGAAAATAGTCCGATAGTAATGAATTAACTCTTTGTTAAAAGGTAGTATTTAGGTATTGTTGAGTAAATCAAGTCATTCATCAATGAAACACCAGGTATTAAAGAAATGCACACACATATATATTTTTAACTCCATATTGCAAAGAAAACATCTGTCAACTGAAACCATTTGTAAATCAATCCATCTTTGAGTGTAATCCGTAAAAGGATCAAGTCGATCTAGTCGTAACCGGGACCCGTTCTGTACATCTAGAGTTAACCAGATTAACCGGCCTGCCGTTCTGTAATCCACCGGTTGGGTCGATCTGGTCGTAATTGAGGAAACCCACGATTTCCAGCAAGAGGTCAGGCTAGGATCAGGAAAGAGACACCGTATACAAAAGTTCTGGGCTCATATTTGTTTGGGAGTATGATTTTAGCTATTGTGAAACATTGTGGATATTGTGTTGACTACATTTAGATATAAACTAGTTAACAGTATCTGTTTATTGTATCAATAAAGCTAAAAGATTGTCTTTATGTCCTGTTACCTACAAATATAAGTGTTGAGTTTCTCATTATTTAGGTTAACAATTGTTTTTCCAGATTATTTTTTACTTTAACTTCGACTTTAAGTTTACAGTTGCTTGAGCATACATTTTTGTGATAGCCTAGCGGTTCCTACCAATGTCGCTCCGTATTCGGCTGATCAGCTGGGATAAAAAATGGCAGAGATTTTAATCAGAACGGCCGGCCCGATCGATCTGATTCCTTTACGGAATATACCCTTTAATGTAAAGAGTTGCTACTTTACATACTAAGATGGTGACATGGATTTTTTTAAGCTATTAAAAAATTTGAGCTCTGTACAATATAAAGAAATTAATTTTTTTAGAATGGTCTTAGAAAACTATGTGGTGCACATCGTCATCAGGCCTACCATTTTCAGACGATGTGTGTCTTGGTTCATCGACTGTCTCCTCCCAAGAGTGGGCAACACCGATCGGTAGTGGGTGTAGTTTTTGGGCATTGGTCACAGCATCACACAAGTCTCGCTTGTCTCCGGAGAAAGGGAACATCTGTGCAAACAAGCCTCACGTCAGGATATTGAAATTGATATCTGCGTTTACACCAAACCCCAATAGTTGCATGCACTATTAGTATGGCTGTAATCGTGTTTTAAGCTAAATCTGGGTAATAAAAGTGGAATGTCTGCAGTGGTGGAAATATCCGTGTTACATGCCTGAAGGACTCTTTTAGTAGATCACGAGTCTGATGACTGCTTTGTATGTACGTCACAGATTTTATCCTTGGCATAGCAGAGCATCAAAGCATCTATTGTAGCAATTTTTCTATTGTGGTTTACAAGGGTGCATCATGCATCCTTGGCCCTGGTCACTGCGTAATGTATTTTCCCCGTTCCTTTCATTCCATGTATTACAAGTTCCCATGATAAAGACAAAATAGTGTAGTAACCTCATGGGGTGCATCAAGCACGCAGTTGAGCCGCCACTCCCAAAAGACGTTGTCGAGCAGAAGCATACCAGGTGGGCCAAAGCTGAAGCTCCCGATCGAGCCGTCGGATGTTAGCCGGCTTCGGGCAAAGAGGTTTCCAGCACATGCGGCCAACGCACGTTTCAGAGCAGGGTGGGTCATGAGGCACTGGTATTCAAAAAAAGTACTGCAATTTAGGTACTGTTTTTACAACCCCAACATTTTATATTGATATGAAACTTGTTTTGTAGAATGTTTGTAAGCTCTTGTGTAAGTATTCAAAAATAAGGTTTTTTCAAAGATTGTTTTTTAAGATCCAAGCATGGCTTATCCTGATTGTCAAACTATCTCTGTGAAACTTTATTTCACCATTTCATACAACTTTGTAGCATAACACTAAGTTAAGTGAAAACGGTTTTAGTTTGTTGGTACTCTGTTAGAACCTACCTTTGAAAGTGTATTCCGTTATAACTTTCTTTTATATTTCTAATTTTTTGTGGAGCTATCCGGAAGCGGGCCTGGATCTAATGGAATATTTCCTGGTGGCGCAACATAGTATTCCTCCTCAGTTACCGCTGCATATGACAAAAGTTGTTTGCGACAGTTCCCATCCGTCACCACATCATCTCTTAGAATCAGCTTGCTGAAAAATTACCCAAAAAGCAGTTTGTCAGGCAAACATATCACAAGTTACATAAATAATGACAAAATATTTCATCTTCCAACTTACTAGTCTTCCAAAGTTGAAACCATGGGCTGCACACCAGTTGTATCGATAGAAAGGATTTGATCCGCAAATTGAACTGCAGCTTCAAGCCGCTCACCTCCTGCTTTGTTTCCAAATGCAACAAGAGACAGACGTTCTAAATGCAAGATCGTTTCTTTGTCCACTTTAAAGGTACTTCTGGTCTGATTGTTTTGAACACTGCGTACGAAAGGGTATTTTGGCACTTTTGAGCTATAAAATCTAGCCAGTTTCTTATGAAAAAAATATGTTAACAGACCCCTGGCTTTCATAATAGCATCAAGACTGAGTCTATGCTTAGAAACCAGCATAAAGTATTACAAAGTTTTAGATATAGTGTTGCAACCTATTCCATATTAAATTAGTGTAACCATAACCTAGGTTAGTACTCGATTTTTACAGATTCGCAGCAAGTGATATTAATTTGATTGTTGATTTTGTCAGTCAATAACGGAAAAGTAAACAACAGACGTGACTCGAGTGATTCTAATTCTTAGTCTATGTCCCACACTAGGCTCAGCAAACACGATATCGCAATCGTTAACAAAAATCCGGCAGTGCCAATGAAGTTGAATTCACGTAGGTCGGGTTAGGTTAGTCACGTGGTCAGACTTCACAACAAGAGCAGCGAAACACATCAAAGAGCTAGACGAACTAGACTAATATTGCATTGAAATATATCTTAAAGATAAAACTTTAGCAAAATTGTATTTTTATAAGGCCGTTTTATGCTGTTACGGCACTATGGTAGCCCCCCCCCCCCCCCCCCCCCCGCTGTTTTAAGTAATCTAATTTGCAACTGACATGTGCCTTGACATGCGTTTCTCAAACTGCAACCGAACGGTTTGGCGTGGTTTGGCGTGTTGGAAACACCGGTTCTCATTAGATCACCGAAGTTAAGCAACACTGCGCCTAGTCAGGTATTGGTTGGGTGACCATCATACACATGGCCAGTTCTGTTCGGTAGAGTGTTGGAAGATTTGCCTTGCTTATCAAACTCTCGGCAGCATGGATTTGTGGAGAAATCCTGCTATTTGAATTGTACCGTCCACCATCATCCTCATTATCATCTAATCACTCACCGACGCCGTTAGACAAGTACCGCAGAGCCCGTTGTCAAAATAGTGCGTGTTTAAACACAATAATCAAACCACCTGAGTGATGCCCACTACAAAATAGTAAGCCACGTCCATAAAAACAAAAATAATTACCAATCAATGGCCACTATATTTCAATAACATGCGTTGTTTGCGATCCTAAAACAATGAGAGTGAAATGACTGCGCATTGTTTTAGGTTCTTTGTATACTTGAAGACGTGGTGTTTGTTTCAATCATTTTGATTTTAAATGTGTTATGGCTCACAAGTTTTTATAGCTGCATTGTTTAGTGTATGGTTTCGAAATGGTAGCGAAAATTGTTGCGCACGTCTTGGAAGGATAAAAGTCCGGTTGCTTCGACACGACTCTCTGCTCTCGGTGGAGAGCGGCAGACTGACGCTGTAACATGAAGCTCTTGCCCATTATCGTTCTCGTCTCAATGGGTATGTAAAGTATTTAAGTAGGTATCGTAATAATACTGTAAACAAGGTTTGTCCAGGCAAACAATGCACTTTATAGACCCACAGTTTAATCGGTGATAGAATTATTCAATCTGTCATTTAAACATTTAAACTATAGTACAAGAAATCTGGGTGAAAGAAACAAAAATATTACTGGGAACTTTTTTGATGACAAGTGGTTTGCCCGTTGAACAAAAACCCTAACACTTTGTCCGACCATGAAGCATACAAATGCAACCATCCAAGATGTTTTAAAGGCTCTACCCTCATTTTGAGACAGTCTAGAAGAGCCAATTAAGTCGTGTTTGACCAAAATGTTCAACTATAAGTTGGACCTCTAGCTCACAGAAGCACTGCATCACTGCATGTGATTGGAAGTCGCCATGGCAATAGTTTTAAATAACACATTGACTATGGAGGCGAGATTTTGGTTTAAGCGAACCTTGGTGGTTGCCTAATGCTTTTATCTTTGATGCACATTTGCAGCATTCACCGTTGCTCAGGGCTGCAAGACTGACGAGGACTGCAATGCTGCGTCCAGTATCGGGATAGAAGGTCGCTGTGCCGACGGCGAGTGCCTATGGTAATTAACTCTGAGTGAAGCGGGGAAACACAAATTTCCCTGAACCAAGGGTTCGTTATTCGAAGGAACCCTATTTTAAACCCTGTTTTCAACCCTATAAGATATACGTTTAATTTTTGGGTAACGGGTAAACCACGCCTAGCTCGGGTACGTTACTGTCTTTGACAAAACTGTATAATTCTATGCTTTAATCCATCGACAACTATCTATCACCCCCTTTATCTAACTATCTATCTTTGTAACTATTTGTCATGGCTATCAGCTTATCTGTCAAATATGCTATATCAGGTGAGAACAAGAAAATTAAGCCAAACATTCTTCATGGATTGATAATTGGCACCGAAGGGACACCTAGTATCTCCTAATGAAGAAAAAGTACAGCTCATCTCTTCTCATCACATCTCATCTCATCTCATCAGCTTCATTCCATTTCTCATCGCTGGCACGATTCTATTCGACATTGCGATGCGTTTGAATGGATGCCTCGCAGTGATAATCCCCTCATATCTGCATCAGCTTGCATCCATCTGCTGACAACAGCTGACAGCTTATTGGAGGATGATGTCGACAGGTCCAAGCCGAAGCGAGAGCCAGGGTGGCTTCAATGTCGACACAACTTTGACTGCCCGAGTGGAAAGTGCGTTTTCTACCTGTGCTGGTCGAATCGCATTCCCGGCAATAGCGTTGAAAAGTAGACGCTTCCAACTATCGTGATGTGCTATCGAGGACGATCAGCTTCACTTTTAACTTCACCCGTCAACTTTGGGAACAAATAATTTGTTTATTCTCATAACGCACACACGGGAAAGCACAGCGGCCTTTTATTGTCTCATGTACTCCAAAACTCTTTTCTATCCCTAAAATTTAAAACGTCAACAGATGCCAGAGAATAAACGTTACACGCATTTTTAGTTACGAATTTTTTTGTTTGCAGTGTGATACCCCGTCTTGATCTCTCTGCTCCTAGAATTCAGTTCTCAGCAACACGAAGTTCTGTTTGTATGCCACAAAATTATACAATCAGAAATATATTGAGCATTGAGTGCGACCAGATTTAAATTATAAGTTTTATTCGTTGCCACAAACCATGCAGCTCTGGTGCAGGTCTGGAAATGCTGGATTTTGAAACAAAATCTTTGGGAACACGGTGATTTCTATGCATCAAGTACTGGATACCGCGCGTTGTACTTTTGCAAGAGCGTCTTATAGCAAGTGTCCAAGCGTCCTGTCCTACGCAGCTTATATTTCGGGTCTAGGTCTTCGGCCGCGTTTGGGTCCGGAGGCGGGTACCGTTTAACCGCGGGAGTCTCGCGCTCTGTCGTCAACGCCTGGGGAAACAGACGCAGCGCGTGGTTGCAATCAGACTCCAACTGCTCGTAGTTTAACAGTTCGTGTAGGAAGCTTTGCGGATGCATCACGACGCCCTCGATTGCCTGGTAGTACCGACTATCTGGGAACCCACGACGCTTGCGCAGTTTCTCGCGCTCCTCACATAGTGTAGTTCGGTGGTATGGTGGATGCCGGCTCGTGATTGGCAGACCGGTGCATGCGCCCTTCGAGCAAGCGCCCTCCTCAAAGTGGACCTTTGGCGGTGCGGCCTTGACATTGACTTTGCTTGGTCGCGATTGGGTTCGCCTGCGAAGCGAGCCGTGCAGGTGAAACTCGTACGCGTAGACGGCCAGGTCCGCGCTGACCAGGACCCGAGCGTACTCCTCCTCGGCGTGGACCGCGAGTTCGACGATCCGGCACGCGGAGGGCAGCTGCACCAGCCTGAGCCGAGCTCCAGACGCGACACTCCACACGGAGAACTTCGCGTCCAGGGTGGCCGTCACCAGCTGCTGGCGGGTCAGGCGCACACAGCAGACGGCGGCGTCGTGTTTGAACGCCGTCAGGCAGTTGGCTGAGAAGTCGACTGCGCTCCAAAGTCTGGCCATTTTGTCGGCGCCTCCACTGACCAGCACAGGTGGCGCCAGGTGGAAGCACGTGACTTCAGCGTCGTGCGCGACCACGGAGAGGACCGGGACGTTGTTGTCGACGCTGTGGACGGCGACGTCCCCACTGGGAAACCCAAGGAAGACGCGTGGTGGGTCGGCTGAGAGACTGAGGGTTGTGGGGGCTTGTTCGAGCGAAACGAACGACACCAGCAACGCAGAGCGTCGATCGCACACTCGTAGTGTCTTGTCGGCGCCCGCAGTTGCCACGAACTCGTCGCAGGCGTCCACGCCAGTGACGGCGTCGGTGTGTCCTAGAAAAGTCCGCACCGGCGCCAAGAGCGGCACGTTCCAGAGAAACACGGACCCGTCTTTGCAACCTGTCACGATGTGTTCCGTGCCGTCAATCTCTAGGAAGGTCATACACGTGACGCAGCGATCGTGGCCGACGAGGCGGAACGGCAACAGCGCGCCGCTGCGCAAGGAATAGAACTCGACCTCGCTGCGCGCGTTGCTCGACGCGAACATACGACCGTCGACGCTCTGCGCGGTGATGCGCGCGCCGAAAAAACGACTGGCGACGTTGACGCGCAAGCAGCGGTTGGTGAAGACATCGCAGCTCGAGGAGTCTTCTATCCCACCGAGAGCCTCCAGTGTCGCCTCTTGGCCCAGCGCCGCCGATACTCTTGACGGAACCTCCAAGGGCGCCGAAGAAGCCTTGGCAGGTTTGGCGGACTTGGAGGACTTGGACGACTTGGACGACTTGGTGGATGACTTGGCGGACCCCTTATTCTTTTTCTTGCTGGACCCTTTCTTTCCCTTTTTGCTGGATTTCTTGGAGGCTTTGCCAGACTGGGAAGACGTCCCCACCTTCTTGATAGCATCGTCAATCATCTTGCGAGCTTTCACCTCGGCAGTGATGTCGTCAACCATCCTTGCCCAGTACGTATTTACTTGCTTTAGAGACTTGAGTTGCTTCTCTCCCAGCGCCAGTAATATCCTTCGATTCAGCGTTAGTGGCAGCAGCTGGATCTGGTCAACTCCAGGGTCAACGCTTATCCCCTTGCCCTTCTTTCCTTTCTTCTTCGGTTTCTCTTCCTTATCTTTTGATTTCTTGTCTCCCTTTCCCTTTTTTCCTTCTTTCTCTTTCGTCCCGCCTTTATCTTTCTTGCCCTTTTTTCCACTTTTGTCTTCTTTGTCTTCCTTTTCTCCTTTGTCCTTCTTCTCTTTCTTGCCTTTTTTCTCGAGCTCTTCGACAGGCGGCGGAGGGGCCGGGTACTGCTTGCCGTACTCATCTACCTTGAACGTGAGACGCAGGTCCTCGACGGCCTGTGAGAATTGTGCGAGAATTTCGCGCGCAGCCAAGTCAAAAGGGTGGTCCTCTTTCTTGACGTCGTCCTCCGCCACAAGCGATTCTACTTTCTCGTCCTCATTTATCTTGTCCTCCTTTGTCTCATCCTCTTCCTCAAGTGCCTTCTTTCCTTCAAGTGCATCCTTTTCCTTGCCTTTTTTGCCCTTACCTTTCTCTTTCTTCTCCTTCTTGGATTCCTTTTTCGCCTTAGCCTCCGTTTCTTCTCTTAACCTCTCCTCTTCCTGTTTCGTTTCCATGATCAAGCAGTGTTCACGTTCCAACATCTCGAAGGGCAGTTCCCTGACGGCTTCCGGCGTGATGCAATACTTAGCAGCTATTATGTAGAACGTGCCCGCCGCTTTGATCGCCTTGAGCTGCTCGTTGCGCAGCTCTCTTGCACGCACCATCGCCTCCGTCTCAAAGTAAACCCTACGCATGATGGCACCTCCGCCACCGGCCAGCAAGCTGAGCAAGAAGCGCAGTTTCTGCAAATCGCTGAACGATGCGAACCACGTTCGAGTCTCGGCCTGCGCCTGTCGCAGAGTGTGGACATCCATCGCCATGTTCTGACCCTCGGCAACCACGTCGTATCCGAACGCGCCAATGCCTTGGTTGGTAGAGTACACTAGATCTTTGGAATTGGCGGGGGAAGTGATGTTTCGTAGTAGCATACACAGGAAACCGAAGGAGTTGTCCTCAAGTAGCGGCATTATGAAGTTAAGTTTGTTGATAAACGAGGACTTGTTAAACCATCCGGCAGTGCACTGTATAACTTTCTCAAAGCAAATGTCCATTTCGGCTCGGTCTTTGTGGATCGTCTTGTAAAGCGAGTTGATGAAGGTCAATCGACTGTTTTCTATATCCATGTCATCCATTTTTACAATGGCAGGTGTGTACGCATGGCCATCGAAGATTGAGAGAGCGGATCCTTGTTCATAGTTCTCATCTATCTCTCGCATCTCGTCCCCATAATCGTTTGTACCAAAAATTCTGTTCGCGTAGTCCCCAACATCATCCTCGGAAGAATTGTTCCAAAATGTCAACGTTTCTCGAGGAGCATGCAAACTCTCGTCGCTGATCATCTTTGCAACTTAATACTTCACTGTATATTTGTGGGTCTGAAGGAAAATAACGCTATATTGCATATTTTCACAAAAAAAATAAGATATCGTAAAAAAGGTGGCTAAAAAATACCTGGGGGATCACGTAGGCTTAGAAATAATATTGACAGTTCCATTTTTTTTGGTAGAGAAAGTGGTATAACAGTGGGTCGCAAGGTGTTTAGGTAGCATTCAATTTAATTATTAAAGATTTTACACGAACCGTAAGCGTATCAATAAAGAAGGCAGACCGGTAATGGATTAACAATGAACTCGATCAAAACCAAAAATGCTCACTCGTTTAATTATCTTGCAACAAAAATTGATAATAGGACGCTTGGAATATTGTGATAAGTGATTTCAGCATACAGGTTCGAGGTCGTGCACGTCTGGGTTAGTTTGCCGGTTTAGTTGCGTTTAACTCCTGCATACAAAAAAACTGCACTTTCCTCTCGGGCATTCATTATGTGTTACACAAAACCGGGCTTGTCTTATTTCATACGACACCGGCAAATATCTGTCAAAAAGAAAACAGTGATTAGGACTCTTACTGGCGAAACAAAATACTAATATAAGAGCGGGCCTCCACGGTGTTAAAAACCTGAATCAATCCAATCAGAAGACGAATTAATGAATCAAAATAAAAAAAGACCGAAGTTGTTGAGATTGCCAATATTACTTTACGCATTCTCCTTCGAGGCAGGTTCCGTTCACAAAAACATCGCCAGTATTAGACGAAATCATTTTGCAGTCCAGGTTAGATGAACAGTCTTTAGCCACAACGCAAGCTGTAAATAGAAATACATATTTGATGAGTGAGCGAGCGCGCGCAGCAAAGGGATTTTGGATAATATACCAAGCTTGGAAACAGATTTCGACCTACCCATTCAAATTCAATTTCTGTATTATCATATGAGCAGCTCACTTTGTTTCTTTAGGTGTAAAATTAAATTGTCTTTCTTAAGTGTGGGATTCGCCGGTCGATTGCGACAGCAAATAGATTTCACGCCCCTTCAACTTTGACCCGTTTCAAAACCCCACCTATTTAGTTTATTTTGAGGTTTTTAGCCCCCTTGGCTGAGAGTTTGCTACCTCTCTCTCTCATCTCTGTCGTCTTCAATTTACGTATGTGCTTATGTAGGTACTGTATATACTTAGTTACTATTACCTATTACTATATTATATTACAGTATAAAATATTTATATATTTAGTACTTCATGTTATTATTATTATTATTACTCAACACTTGCAACAACAATTCTTAGTCACTAGTCAGCCACCGGAGGCCTACAATATGAACTTGCATCTGCTCCCGAGCTGTAGATAAATAAAACTAAACTAATCTTACCAGTAGAAACGAGGGCCAACAAAAAAAGGGTCTTCATATTTCTGTCGTAATTAGTCGTGTACCTGTGAATGCAGAGGTGACTGGTTGACTCGCAGGGGTACAGCATACTTTTATCCTTATTTGCGTGCCTATAACAGTTTCGAAACTAACGTGAAACAATCGAACCAATAAACATTGACGAGCTAGAGCACGTTCAATAAAAATATCTAAAGAACAAAACGCCTTATCGTTTTCAGATGCGGCGGCAACAGCAGCAATAAAGCTGTGGTGCATTATCGACATGCCGAAAGTAGTTAATTGCAGTACATTGATTAGGGAAATGGATAAGTTAACAGAGTGAGATCGCTTAGGTCGGCCGTTCTGGAAACCACCCTAATTTTTCCGAGCGTACTCGATTCAACGGCGCCCCTCCCCCCATCCCCAACCCTTCCCAACACCTAGGTTGAGATGATAGGATTGAGATAAATTGATAGATTATTGATAGAGATTATTGATAGATTGAGATTGATAGGTCTCATCTGAGATAATTCTGAGATGTTTTAAACCTGAGGAAATGCGATAGGGTTGGTTACGACTACGAGTCTAGAAAACAGTGAAACAGCTGAGTCATCTGGATGGAAATTGGAAATAAAAATAAAAATAAAATGAAAATAATTTGATTTGTGGTGTTTAACGACGCACTGTTTTGACATCTGGCCCTGCGGCACTGGTCTAATGGCGTCGGTGAATGAGTGGATGATGAGGATAATAATGAACCTACCCTAGCCTAGAGAGTAGGAGGGGAACCCGGTGCCGGCATGTAGCCTCCTCTTTTCGAATAGCACCAAAGGGACCACCGGCGTAACGTCCCTTCCGAAGGACGGCATAACTCTAACAGCAGGATTCCTTCATAAATCCATGCCGTCGAGAGGTTGATAAGCAAGGTGAATAAACTTGCTGTACTAAGTCCCAACTCCCTACCCTCCAAAACCTATCTCCCGAACAGATTGGTCATGTGTATGATGGCCATCCATCCGATACCTGAATCAGCGCAGTGTTGCTTAACTTCGGAGATCTCATGAGAACCGGTGTTTCCAACACGCCAAACCGTTCGGTCTGGAAAATGAAGAAGATACATAGGTCCAGCAAAAGTTAAATAATGACTGCCACGGGAAATCACAAAAACGAAACCCCAGGGTTTCGTTGATGGCTCTCATCAATATCTAGAGCATGGTAAAGACATTTCTCTACAATGCGCGTTTTAGATCATTACTTTTTTGTTTTTGTCCCATGCACTGTCAAAAGAGCACCATAGCAGTCAACATAGCAGTGTAAAATTAACAAAGCAGTGTACATTAACTTTGCCACTTGAATTTCTGTACGACTACCTACAAAAAACATGGAAACGCAACTTGACATTACTGAAAGTTTAATCAGCCCAAACTTTATGTTCACGACTACCATTATTCCCAAAAGCCAGAACCAATCGGATTCGCCTTTTTCGATGCCGACTTTATCAACTCCTCGGCATATACTGCTGTGTCCTATTTTTTAAGAAGTTTATCAAAACATTAAAGTAAATTTGTAAGGAAATGAAACTTTGCCATCGAGCTGTCAAATGCTGTCAACGACCAACAATCTAAAGGGAGTCCTTATGGTCATGGCTGGTTCACCCCCTCGTTGACAGGGGATGGTTCCTAGGTCGGTGTGTTCATGGCAAGGGTTGCCGTCGTCCGGCGCGAAGGCAGGTAGAAGGACCGACTCTCAGAACGGAATACTCAGGATGCGTTATTTGTATGAATATTGGCTTTACGTCTGCGCTAACAACACCTTGCAGGATTTTGCAACGTTCTCAGCATCCAGAGGGTAGAAGATCAAAAGGAAATTATGGTATGAAAGGAAGAAAAAATGAAAGACAGCACAAAATGAAGATGAAATGTTTTTGATTTTGCGTTAGAATGAAGGAACAAACGCAGGGAGGATGAAACGCAAAGAAATAATAAGTTTCGTTATTCATTTTAGAGCCAGACGGTTTATAAGGTAGAACAAATGAGAGGAGGAAGAAACGAAAATTTTACTTAAAAAAGTAATATAATATTTGCGGGGAGGAACAACTGCAAATCTCGCTCTAGGTGAAAGATTTGAAGGAGGTAGAAACGACAAAGCAGCATTTTAGTTTTTAATCTGTTGCCGGGTAGAAGAAACGGTGGAGAAACACACGCCAATTCTTTGTTTTGGCTTTTTATTTTAATACTGGGTAGATGAAATGAAAGGAGGAACAAACGAAGGCGTCCCGTTTGTAAGACCTAGCTTACATCACAAAGTAAGTTAAGGATACTTTATATATTCTCAGAAATTCTTGAAACAGTTTCTAACATTTTCTGAAATTACCATAATTCCCAACTACAATGAAACAAAACATGTAGAAAAATGTTTGGCAATCATCATTCCAATATGGAGCAATACTGACACCCAGTTCACATTCTTATTGCTTAATAATGCACCACCTGTTATATCTTATAACTGCCACACATTTTTATTTTTTATAAACATAAACAAAATTTCAAAATAAATAAATCAACACACAGACGATTAATACAGAAAATTCGCACCAAGTGCCACCTTGCTAAACAAAAATTCCTTTCTCTTCCTGTGCTGCAAACACTGCGAAAAATCCGCACCACAAAACTAGCAAAACGTATTTCTGGAGAGGCTGCCTTTTAGATTCCATAGCTGATATGTTTGATGGGCGGTGGTTGGTCGACCCTTGACCAATCAGGCACAGATCCGATTTTGCTGTACCCCTCACGAGTCAAGGACCTAGAAGTCAACAACTCCGTACCGCCAAATATGGAGCCTGTAGAAAAACAGAGAATACATTTTAAGTAGGGCTTAAATTTGTTTGTCTGCTATTGTGGTTCTTTTGGAGTACAGAATCAGATCCACCAAAGCATTTGATTTATGAAAAATTTGTTTGATTACACCAAAGAATTCTGAACAAATTTGCCCACAGTGGCTAGCATACCATGAAATTTTGTCAAAATAAAACAGGTAAGAAAACTTCAGATCGCATTGAGGTGATCGTACCTCCCAGCCACGCTGTAAAGTTGGCCTTGGCCGGCGCAGCGTGGAATTTGAAGGTCATTGTGGCAGCAAGGCGTGCACGGAAAGTGGGCGTGTCCGCAGCGGCACGGATCTCGGCAGCCAGTCGCGCCAGGAAGCCGGGCGCCATAGCTGTGCCACCAACGACCACGATGTTCTCGGCTAGTGCACGGCGGGCATCCACCGAACACTGGGGGGCAGCGACAAGGTTCAGCTGGTTTTGCTACATGTGAATGGTGAAATGGAAACTAGGTAGCTTTCTTGTCACATTAACCCATAAAAGTGACGGTGGAGTGGGCAGCCTGGCTATTCTAACAGTAGGTATGATAGAAAACGTGGTCCTGAATGGAGATGAAAATCATGTGATTTTTTGGATACATCAATTCTCTCTTTAAAATATCACACATTTAGAGAATTGCAGGGTTTTTAGTATTCTGATGTTTCCACATAAGAGCTGAAACCATGAAGCCTCATACGTGGACCAGTACTTAGCACCTCAAGGATGCTTTTATCCCACGGAATCAACAGGGGCAGCTCGTGCTGTCGGGCAAAGGGGCACATGCCCCACCTGGATTTATGCTCAAAAGCGCACAAAATAAACATTTACATTTTTTGTTTCAATTGCAGAGTTTTGTAAGCACTAGGAGTTTATCAGACTCCCATATCTCTAAAATCACACTATATTTGCATTCTGCCAGCGCACGATTACTGTCTCGCCGCGCTACATTTCGAACCTAGCAGGGTCAAAACCACGTGAGTACCTAGACTTCCAATAGTTCGAACATGTGTGCCTGACAGTCTCAGAGCAACTCGGCAGCTAAATGCAGGGCTAAATGCTAGATGTGCCCTTCAGCTGGAATGTGCCAAGTTGCACAGAAACAATGCGAGCTTCCTCTGCCGACACCATGACTCACGACTGGCCAGTGTCGTGACAAATGCTAGGTGGATAGAACGATCGTTGGTACTTGCTACGTCTTAACTAGTAATTTACGCCAAGATTTCGCATTGCAATCATGAATTCGGTGTTCAATTTAGTATCAATATAATTTACCTTGCTAAATCTAAATAAAGTCAAAAGACTAGGTCACCGGAATAGGTGCTTAGCTTCGAATGAAATGCCATCGACTTGTCAAAGATTTGTACAATGAGCTTGATTGGATAAATGGGAGCCCAACTAAATCGCATTGGAATTTGATGGTCAAAACTTAGATGAACAGCATATTATGTAACGAATGCTGCTGGCTGCTTGAATGCAACACGCGCTTGCACATGTCAGCAATTGTAGCATTGTAAAGGCTGTGAGCTCGCAGGATGCCCGGCTACAGAATGTGTATGGTTACCAGCAGTGAATAGTCAACAGCTGTAATAACACAAGTTGTTTGAATAAGAGGTCTTGATATGGGAAGGAAATCTGTGACCTTATCATAGTTTCACCACCCAGATCAAATAGGTTTGAGTGAAGCTGGCATCTTCCGCCAGTTGACCTTTTAACCGGCATCTAATTAACTGTTATTTTTATTTGTGCCCCACCTAAGTAACTACCCACCAGCCACCATTGCCTGTGAAGCTGGAACCAGTGTGCCCGGACAGCTCAGTTGGTTAAGTACCCGACCGAAAATTGGGAGTTCTGAGTTCCTATCCCAGTTCAGTCAAACAATGTTTCAGACCAACTCCCCCTCCATTTAGAGAATTGAACCCTGGTTTGCATCATACAGGCATCAAATGGTAGAAATTATTGACATTGTTGAGTCAAATATAGATGAAGAAATAACATTTGTCAAAACTATTTGTCAAACTATTTGGGATTGCAAGGCATCAGCAATTTCGTTTCTTGTCATCACCTTGGCGATTGCATCCAAGCACATGGTGGCCAAAGAAACACGGTCAGCATCTTGTCGGAACATGGCCTCAGCAGAGCGTTCTCGCACTGTGCCCGGCACGGCCAGCGCGACATTGTTGGCGCGGTAGTCAACGTCGGGTGGAGGCGCATCAGTTTCCGCGCGATCGTGCGGCCTCACGAAGCACAGTCGCACCTAGAGACACCATAAGATAGCTGTGTAAGCAAACACAAAAGCATTGGGCATCGCTTGAGACTTACCTTAGCATTACGTTTTTTATCTAGGGTGGATTTATGTTAGGAAACACTAAATATCCTCCTATTTTTGTGTTCTGCCATTTAAACAACTTGCAAAATTCTTATGTTTTGGTAAAATATTTGCAAATTTATTAGTTTAAATAAATTTAAAATCTTGTTATGAACACATTTTCATCAACATCTGGCTTCCTGCATAGATAGTTAATAGCAGAATTGCATTTCGATATCTGTCTCGAATACAAAGATCCTTGTGAAAACCATGAAAAAGTCCAGGATGTGAAGCTAGGGCACAAGAGGGCGACTAGATTACCTTGATGTCTTCGACGACCGACTCTGAAAGCTGCTCAATGGCAGACGGGTCACCTCCCTCAGCTTTGGCATGCTCCAATAGCATTTCCCGGATGGACCTGGAACCAGTAGCAAGAAACACTTAAAAGGTGTAAGGAAAAAACTCTCATTTCCATTAATTCTTGCTTAGCACGGCCATGTCAAATCATTTTTGAGAGCATTGTTGAGGCGCAAAATGATTGGAATGATTGGTTGAGTCGATTGGCCCACGTATAAGCCCCAATATTCATTCATTCAAACTAGCAATGTATCTTTGAAACTGACATGTTGAAAACTACCAGATAGGAAGTGATTCCAGTAGCTTGAGAAAGAACATGGTGTTCTATCCACCCAGTGGTTAGGCCAACTATTTGAGTGAATTCACACCATGGTAAAACATATCCATCGACTGCAAAGTGACATGCAAAAAAAACTGGCCTTACACAGTGGTCCGGTTTTCGTTGGTCCAAAACGTAACAAAGTGGTAACAAGCGGTATTTTTGGGCTTACGTGTGCCATGTTTGGGCACCTAGGGGCTGGGCTTGCCAAGCATGGAGGACTGGGACACCTTCGAACACTGGAAAGAGAACGGCCTCCTTGAATCCAACGTCCAGCACCAGCGCAGTCTGAACACCCAGCGTGCATGGCACCACCAGGTGCGAAGGCGCAAACAGCACGGATAAAACCTGTGCCAAATTAACCGACAAAATTAATTCTTGTATTGATCAGTAACATATTTTAGACACTACTAGAAGTCAGGATAATATATTTCCAGAAAAATAATAGCCTGAACCAAATGTAACCTACAGCAATGTTACTGATGAAGACTCCGAATCAGGGTCAGAACCAGGGTCTCAGACTCACCTCAAAGTGTACAAACAATGCTTTGGCTAGAGTGTTTCGAAAGAGTGTCGTTTCCAGCAGAGACTCGACAATAACCACACGTCGGTCTTTTGGGCTCAACAGCAGATGCCTGAAAATGTAGGAAGAAACAGTAAATAATTTTGTGTACTTCCTATAGAAATCAGCTTTTAAAAAAAGTTACCATCCTCTTACTTAAAGAACACTCCATGAATGAACGAAACCAAAAGCTGGTGCAAGTCCTCGGGGCTAGAATAATCATGGACTTGGCGAGTTTGCTTCAAATCCGGAAAAGAAACCTCCGTGCGTACTATGCATCTCGGAGCCGACTCCCCAGCAAAACCACATCTGTCAATCAAAAATCGGGTTATCAGAATCAATCAAACAAGAAAAATGGTTTCGGGAATTTTTAATAAATTATTAAAACATTCTACATTGATGTATAGTGAAATAATATAAGTGGTGCACAGGAAATAGGCGAATAGAAAAATAGGTTATGTCAGCTAGCTCGTACTTTGTGTAAGCTGTCCCGATGTCGATTACCACGGTCTGCTTATCGCCAGGATGGCCCATTCCTTCGTACATTTGTGATAGAAGAACTCTTCCACAGTTGCGATCAAATACAACGTAGAATCTTAATTAACTAAAAGGGGCAAGCAAAGACGGGGCAAGGCTCAAAATTCCATCAAAAAGTGACATTAACCGTGCTGTCAAACTATCACTTGGAGTTGACTTGGAGCAAAGCAGAGCAAAGGAGCCTGAAACCACGAAAACGTACCGCGTCAAAAATATCACATACAAAAATGTCGTAGTTTTGTGGCGCTAAAATTGTTTGGGCTCATCAATCCACTATTCTTATAAATAAGAAAACTAAACCTCAGAGAACAATTTGCATGGTAGCAACAGTTTCCTCAACCGAGAAAGGTTGGCCCTCTAGACATTTTTATATAGAATTATTATTATTATTATTATTATTATATAACCATGGTAGATCTCCATTGTTTGGCTATACTTTAAGAAATTTTTGTAGAGAATGTAATACAAAAGTGCATAATATCTAGTTAATATGTTGTGCAAGGCTTTTTTCAATCATAGTGGCTGGGTAAACTCAAAAGGTAGGGCATTGACATTTAATTTACGATCATATAAGGGAAGAATTAAACAAGAAAAACTCAAAGATTTGGTTGGATTTTTGGCCGGGCCTTTTTTGGGGTAGTTATAGATACAGATTATTGGGATTTTTGCTCTTCCTCAAAGAAGTATTCATTGAATGTGGCAGCAAAGCAAAGACAATTTAAGGACAATTTCCCATACATTTCCATGAAGATGTCCCGCTGAGCAACTGAACACATGGCGTCTTCGTCTGGGTGCCCTGATGCAATTTTGAGGTGCAACTGAAAAACAAATTAAAGCACTGACAGGTAGTGGTCTCATGTTTCAACCGAGGCAAGAAATATATTCTCGTTAAAGAATTATTAAAGAATTATCAAGAATTATTTTCTCGTTAAAAATTATTATTTATTATTATTATTACTTAACAATGTGCTTACAGGGTAAGCACCGTAACAGGATATAAATTGTGACACCTGCAGGAAAACGTTCGAGCTCAGAATTTTAGCTGCGACGCACTCCATATATTAGAAGTATTTATTTTTGTCAACTTCAAGGGTATGCAGAGTAAGCAGTGCCTACCTAGACTTCATCAATGCATTTAACCAAATATTTTTTTCAGTTTTACTTTTCCAAACCAAATCATTTTATTTTTGCCCAGAAACATCTTAGGAGCAATTTTTTTTTTTATTCCTTTTTGAAAATCAAATTTAAAAAGGTGCACTTTTCCATTTCTGGCGGAAGTCGCTGTTTTATTGTAACGAGATTATTTATTAATTTATGGGATTCTATTCTTGGTCTGTTAGCTATGATTGGAATGGGACTTTATCTCCTTTAAGGTGTGGTTGAATCAGCTGGTCAATACAAAAAGAAAACACACTACAATTTTTTTGGTAAATTGTATTTGAACTTCAAACAAAATAACTAGTAATATTATATAATTTGTGTACGTGAACAACTGTGACTACGGAACCCAGTTCACCACGCTGGACGAAACCGTACATGGGAGAAGCAGACGCATTGCAATGTCGACCGCACCTCCCACCTAATTCTCCCATCCTCCCCTGAGGACAGTGCCCTGCCAGAGAAAAGTGCCTAGCATCCCCATTTCTTGGCAAGATCCTGGTCTTTTTTACCCCTTTGACAAAGGTGTCAGCATCAAAACCAAGGAGGTTTTTGGCTAGGACTAGGGATAGTAGGGGCATGGCTAGGTTCCTTGAATAGGGTAGGGCACTATTCAGTGGATTGTGGACAGGAAGACCTCAGACCTTCCCCCCACCCTGTACACTTGCCAAAGGGCAGTATTGCTTACAGGGTTGTTGAGGTCTCTCATTTTGCCAATGTTAACAATGATGGAATTAAATGTGCACTCGTCAAATTTCACTGTGATTAAATTACAGAACCAATACAATTGAGCAATTTCAATAAAAGATCCAGTGTAGCTCGTGCACATCTTTTATTTCCAGCATTATTGGAAAAATTGATAAGACCCCAATTGATGCCAATTTTAATTTTAAGCCTGCTGAAACCAAGAAAGCCAAAACCAAAGTAACAGAACCGCAGTACTGGAACTACCCCCCTCACCAAATTCTTTGTCCTCTCTGGCTAGGTCTGTGTGCAATGGAGTTTACCTCTTCCCTTGCAGGCAATACTTTCCCTCATTGTCTGAAAAGGGGTGTGGTTTGGATGTCCACGTCCTGCTTTGGTCGATGCCTGCCTCTCATTGGCTGGGTACATGCGTGGTGGGTGTGACCACACCCCCAGCGGCAAGGTCAAGCCGCCGCCCTTTGACAGCATCACCGGCAGTTGGCGACCACCAGTTAAGAAGGGAGCCAACCACTGGCACCTGTCGTAGCACGCCCTGCTGCCAGACACGCTGCTCCGCCTCTTTCTGCAGCTCCAATGTTGCCTCCTCGATGCCTGCAACAGCCGTAAATTGGTTGGTTTGTTGCCTACTTACATAATAATTATAATAATTTATATTATTTCGTGAGATTATTCAAAATATCGTAATGAAAAGTCTCTGCTGACATGAAGTATTCCAAATATATAAATTGCTCATAAGGAAGTTCTGTAAAGAGTTCAAAACAAGTCCACATAAATTGCATGAATTCCACTCTAGTTATACAAAGTAATATTAAGAGTTTATGCAGGCAGTGATCCAGTGAAAAAGTGGATTAAGTAAGTTTCTTAAATATGGTAAAAGTGCACATATTTGAAGATTTTGTGTGACTCCCACATAAGTTAAATTAAAGAAATAATAATAGCAACCACGAAAACAGCCTTAGCCTGTTCACTGTTTTTTTTTCAGACCTTTTAGAATAAATTTGACCCACAAAATTCTGATTGCATAAGGGTCTGCATCCCCTATTTTTGGTAAAAATCTGACCACTAAATGGCAACATCAACGTTTTCGCTGGTCTCGAATCGACGCCGAGCAGCAAAGGAATGGGGATGGGGAATGGGAATGGGGATTAATTGGCGCACTGTCTGATTTCAAGAATATACATTAAAGGTGAAAAACTTTAGTCAATAGAATGGCTATCTGACATATGAAACTTTGATTCAACATCGGCTAGAATCTGCTATGAGAATGGAATCCAATCATGTGTGCAAGTGCAGGATATCTAAAGGAAACATCCCTAGATCTTCAGAACAAAGAAATTATTGTTTTTTGTATGCATCATCATTTAACTATCTGCAAGTAGAAAATGATATAAGGTACCTTTCTTGACAATGTCGGCCATGTTGGTGAGAGCACGGGCCGCATCTTCCACCTGCTGCCCTGTTGCTTCCACCAGCGAGAGCAGCTCGGCCACGTCAGTGTCGTGCGTTACCATGGCAAAGCGTACGCAAAGCCTGCCCTCAGCCGTCTCGCCTGCCAACAGCAAACACATTCAATACTACGCTCACTGAGCACGAGTTTCGATAGAATGGGATTCCCTAATATTACCTTGATGCCACTCAGTTCAACACGATGGTGGCACTCTTTACTTTGCCGCAACGGTGGCATCAGGTAAATTCACAGATTTGGAAAAAATGCGTTTTACATTGGATCGGACTACCGAAGATTTCCATTACTGTACTCATTCACTCCTCAAATCTTTTTAAGAACCTTTAGGGTGCTAAAATTATGATTGTAAATTTGTATGAGATAAATATCTTGATGAATCGTGGGGTGATGGGAACAGTCTCTCGACTCCAGACCTGATAATATCATGAAAATTGGGCCAACTGCAACCACCCAGCCATCCAGCAAGCCAACCGGAGACTCTACAACACCTCTACAGGAGACACTCACCGAGCGAGAACGCCGAGTCCGTAACCCGCAACTTGTCTACGAGTGCAGCATTCAGCCTATCACTCTGTTCCGGGGCCTGATTGGCTATGCCATACACAACGCCTCCGAGACCGGCCCACCCGGGTACGTCAACTAATGAGAGGTGAGCGGAGGTGGCAGCCAATCGAAGGAAGGCAGGGCTAAGAGCTGCTGTTGCAGCGAGGATCTCCAGCTGAGAGTGCAGCTCGGGCAGCCACTGACGGGCGTTTGGTCGGCACTCGAGCGGGCAGTGGCGCAGCCAGACTCGACCAGCCACGAGAACGCAACCCACCGCTGCTGACGGGCAGTCTCGTGCCAGCATCTGACCCAGCTGCAAGCACCAAGAGAAAATACTTTGCAAAATGTATAATTGATTGTGTAGCGCATGCTTTCGGTCTTATTCACTACCACTTGGAGCCAAAGGCCTTCACGTGAGTTAAGATTTTTAAGCAAAAGAACTGATGAAAGCAGTAGGCTTTATTTTAATAAAATGTACCAATAGCATTACAGTCTTTCAACAACATTGGTTCAGTTTTATATTTTTCCAGCCACAAAAGTTGGAAAGGTACATTAACTCATTCGCCTGGAAAGCGGATGACTTCTTCTCTGGGATAACATACCCAAGTGTTGAGACGGTCCAGCTGTTGATCTTCACCCTCGGAAAAGCGAAACACAACCTCAGCACCACCTTCGTCCGCCTGAAAATAAAAAAAATTCTGGTTAGAAAAAAACTTCTTTCTATTGGCACGTGTTGGCATTAGCAATGACTAGTTTTTGCCAATCAAAATAACTTTGAGTTTTGATAAAGGCTAGTTTTGTTTCATGAGCCTGGAAAAACCCCAAATCCATCCAGAAATATAATTATACTGCAGCTTCTCAATGCAACTAACCATGAGCTGCAAATGTGACGTGACTGCTAGTTGCCTAGAAACGTCTTCTGCCTGTGCAAGCGCAGCCAGCACTCGCGCCTCAATTGCAGCCGTCCCATGGGCAGCGAGCTCTGCCCACACAGGCAGCCAGCCAATCAGCGGACTGGAATCTTCGTCCACATCTTCCTCCTCGTCTCCAAAAGGTCGATGCAGAATAGCCACGTCAAGGTGCGGTGATGACAACCAATGGGCGAGCGGTATCGAGAAACTGTCTGCATGCACTCCAGCAGGAGTATCTGCAACCAAACAGCAACTTTTCGTAATTCAACCATTGAATTCAATCGTCAATTTTATTAAATTAAACTTGTCAAGAAAGATAAGAAAGGCAGAGGAAACAGGGTATGTCATGACTCAGGGTGCACTGCGTTCCCAGAACTTTGACAAGCAGGTCCATGCATAAAATAAAAAAATGAAGCAAACACAAAAAAAAATGAAATTAAGGCAGGCTGACAAAACACAATGGTTACTGAGTTTCAAATATATACTTTGGTATGCTCAAATAATGAGCAGTAAATATTTAGCCAGCAAGAAAAGGTAGAGTATTTTTGGTGGAGTGGGGAGGATTTTTTGTTTATTGCAATGCAGCCCCTCCTAGAAAAACACTCACGAGCTACCACTGAATACAAATACAATACAATACAAATTTATAAAAACCAAAGTCAAGTTGCAATATCATGTTCAGCAAGGCAGGGCCAAAGTGCCTACCGTTGTTTGGAAGCAGCCGTCGCGCGAGGCCTGAACCACGCAGGTGCAGCCAGAGGCCGAGATCAGCGCAGAGTCTCGGCAAGGTGGCGTCACCGGGCGCAGCAAGCAGTGCCAGTGGCCGGCCGCCAGCGGTGGCATCCGCCCGAACTAACCGCTCGAGAGCGGCTGCATCAATGCGGCTCCCGTCACCCACCGCGCGCACACAACGCGCTGACACCGACAGCTGTACGATGGAGGCATGAGTTTTACGTTGCCGTTAACGGGCACAGTGCTGATGTAATTTTTTTGTCAATGGGAAACGAGAGAAAAATAAAGCACACGATCCTCATAAGCTGGGAAGATGGCAACGTTTGTAATAAGATAAAAGGTCCAAGCAGGTATTCATAATGGTTCAAACAGTGGCATAGCAATGGGAAGAAGGCAGATGTGAATGCTGCCCCTATTATTCTTTCAGAGGAAAAAATATGGCATTTGGTGAGCTAGGTACAATAAAATATTGAGGTCGTAAGGACCTGCTTGAAATAACAAGCATGTCATGCAGTATCATGACAAAGCTCTTCTTAATTAAATATTTCCGTGCTTTGATTTGCGTTGTTGATTCTTGCTCCACTGAAAAACTTTAACTTTTGTAATTTAGAAATTGTTTTCTTCGACCATTCATTGCCTATGCAAGAAAAAAGGGTAAATTCAAATTTAGAGCAAATTCAAACTAGGTAGGTACAAGAAGTAGTAAGTAGGTAGGTCCAAAGTAGTAGGTAGGACAAGAAGGTGTAACTGAACATGGCCAAAACATGTAAGAATGGTGTTTATTTCCTTACAAATTAAAGAAAACAAAAATGCAAAAACATAAATTTATTACCCAAAGTCGCTGTTAAATTCAAGAAATTATCCTCAAAAAAGTTTCTTCTATGAAGTTAGTCAATTCTTTTAGCAGTGTATAGTCTAAGGTTGCCCATGTTCCGGCATCCATTTTGGCTGCCCACACCTGCAGTTTCAAATCACCCACCAAAAACAATCCGGCTTCCTGAAACCAGGCAACTTAGCAACAAATACGCCGCTAATAAACAAACTGTTGATTAAAATAGCAATAACATTATAGAAAGATAACACGGATAATTAATGGGGCCCTAAGGGAGCGTCCTACGCATTCTCTGACATCTAAAAAGCCATCACAGCCTACACAATGCGTGTGCGCCATTAAGGTATGCATGAAAATACCTAAAAATGACCAGCGAAATGATATCCAATTGCATTTAAATGTTGGTCAGGAGGTAATAAAAAATTACACAAGCTACTCGCTGCATTCTTCGAAAGGCTGCAGTAGCTACGGTTAAGTCTTTCCTGCCTGGCGCAATACTCTTTAAGCAGTCTTGTAGTGGCCAATTCTAAAATGTGTGCCACTGCATTGCCTCCAGTTCCTTGTTTCTTAAATTGTCCAAATCTTTATGTTTTTTCCAGACCTATACAAAGAGGTACAAGTTAAACACTCATATACTCAGGGTACATATACAGGTACCCTACATATCCATGATGAAGTGTGGGCAATTCAACTCGGCACATGAGCGCAGGGCGGTTTACAACTGCAGCGTATTTTTGTCGCAACGAAGAACTAAATAGTTGCAAGCTTCACTTCTTCCATAAGCGCTAAACTTGTTAATCTATCTTAAATGCCTATACGGCTATGTTAACGTAGTGTAGATCGTGATTCTTCATACCTGATTTTAGGTTAGGATTCACTTTTGTCCCCAGCATTGCAGTAGGTTAACTTAACCAGTTTATTCTGGCAATGGTTCCAGGTGGCCGTTTGGTGCTGGGTCTTCTAATCCTGCAACATCCAGTTCCTCAATCACTTCCAGTGAAACATCTAATTGTGTATTATCTGAGGAAATAAATATGAAGTAAAGCATAAGACTTTATGCTTTCTCAAATTGGCACACTGATGTTTAATGTCTGCAAAGGTATATTGCATATTGAAGCATATTGAAAAGGTATTGGCATTTCTTTCAACATATCCTGCCATGTCGAGCAAACATAATGAACATAAAATTCATAATAAGGTGTGGCACACAGATAAGATATACTTTGATAAAATATTATTTGATGCACTCACCTTCCATGTCCTGCTTGCTGTTGCCGTCATAACTGTTCACAAGGCCTTCAAGTCCCTTGCCCATAATTTTTCTGAAGAGATATTCGCACTTCCTCTTCGGGTGAGGGCAACTTGGGGGCACCTCCACCAGTGGCCCTTCATTCACACTTCTCTTTTTTATAATCGACATTCTTTTTAAATTATCCAACGTGGATTTCTTGGGTAGCGCCCGCTGCCAGCATCAAACTCGACGGCTAGTTTCACCACGCTTCCTCTTTTTGCTTAATTTTTTCAAACTCAACCTTATCTTTACATTTTAAAACTAAATCTAAAAGCAACATTTGCTTGATTGGAAAAAAATCCAAAACGTGTTCACTTTTGAACGCAGCTATATTTACATGTGAATGAACCTGCTGCGGAATTGCTGATGCATGTATGCATGTAAAGATATGGTGAACTTTCGAACTATTATTGGTTTAGCCAATCACGAATAACCTAACATGTCGGAATCTGCTATAAGCTAGCAGCTATTTAACTGATAACTGAAAGACAGATTTCTTTACGAGTTATAAAGGAGCCAAGTTACAAACAACAGACCATTTAACTACAACAAGCTTAAAAGACCATTAAAAAACTGGCCCATAGGCTCATTTACTGTCCACCAACTCGTGTGACTTTTGAGGTTCGGACGACTAAATTACCTGCATGCATACGCGCTGCGCCAGCCCAACATGCTCGGCCTGAGCGTAAATGATAGGTGCGCCGGGCGAGTCTTCTTCTGCCCCGGCACGTAACAGCCTACGTAGAACCGCGGCCAACGGAGCAGCTTCACCACTTGACAGAACACAGCTCGCATCCACGCACCTGCGATTCAAAGTAAACCGACACGCCCATGTTTAGCAAAGCTCAACATCTTTTACTCTTTACAGGTCAAAAAGTACTTGATATATATTATTCTAAAACCTCACATGACGGTGTAAGATTGAAAGAAAGGTTTGATCATCTCAAAACCAAATAAACAACTGTAACCTTTGAGGACAAAATGGCAGTCTGTACCTGCACAAGCGAGCAAGCCACTTTGTGACATCGGTGACAACACGGCGTTGGACACGTGCCCGCGTTGTTGACTCAAGACGTGCAAACCACGCTGCCACAGCAACGGCTAGGAGGCTTGGTTCTGGCTGATCAGTGGGAACTGACAAAGGGCCATCTTCATTCAGAACAGACAGCAGTAACCGCAGCCAATCCCGTGGCTCTGCCTCGTCATCTTGGCTGCCCTCCGCTACAACATCAGCCTCCACATCGCCTTCAATGTCTGACTCGGTGTCAAGCCTCTGCAGACGAGCCACTACACGTGAAACTGCAAAATCCAGACCAGCCACTGACGAATCCACCTGTGAAACAAGAAGATCACTGTTACATTCTAGCCCAAACAGTCTGCGTTTTTTTCACCTCGACGATTGTCATCGCGCCGACGTGGTAGGTTTTGGGGTAGGAGGGTCTTTTGGTAGGAGATACTAGTTAATCAACATCCAGTGGGCGATGACGGTGACAGCAGACATAACCTCAACTACTTTTATGCATCATTATCCGACTACATTCTCAGATAAAATCGAGCCGCAGAAAACCTGTAAAGCTTACCTGCTCCACGTCAGTCTCCTCTGAGCCATCGCTAACAACGACGCCTTCTACGGCGACGTCCTCCGTCACGTCGGCTGCGTTGGCCGTTGCGTCTGCCATTACTGTCACTCAGTTTGTCGGGCTGTCACTGCAGAGCAAAGACATTGCAAGGTTGTGACGTGTTAACATTTTGCCAACTTGTAGTCTATACGCACGTCTAGGAACCCCTTAGGTCGATGGCATCGATGAACCATATTCAAGGAAGAATCAAAATTTCACAATCTTCTTATTTTTCATTAAATAACAAATTTTCCCATTCTTTCTAAGTGGATATTCCCAAATATGATTTAGGTAGTAAGATTAGTGGCGCATAACGCAACACTGTTGCCAAGCCTGAGTCGGCAAATGCTGCAGCTGCTTGAAACGTGCAATAATCTGTCGAGATCTGTCGTCTGCAATTTATTTTAATTAAAATTTTAAAAAGTTACGCTCAAAATGGCTGAAAGAAAGGGTGACAATCAAAAATGTAACTTAGTTTTGGGGATAGACATAGGAACTACATCTGTAAAGGTTTGTTTAGTGGATAAAAATAGTCACCATGTAATTTCCAAGCAATCAAAAGACACGCAGGCCAATGTCCCCAGCGATTTGGGCTCCGAGGGAAACAAGCAGTATGTTCCAAAAATTTTATCAGCACTCCATGGGTGTGTTTCAAGATTGCCTAAGGATCAATTAAGAAATGTGTATCGTATTGGCATATCTGGACAGATGCATGGAATAATGCTGTGGTCCAATATAAATGCAAAAGCGTGGGAATGTACCGAAACCAACAACGGGTGCAAATATGACGTTACGAATTCGCAAGTCTCAGCTCTGTACACATGGCAGGATTCACGATGCGATCCTCAATTTCTTTCTACCCTGCCAGTGCCCGAGTCACATCTTCGTATTTATTCTGGCCTCGGATGTGCAACTCTCTTTTGGATGGCCAAGCACAAGCCAGAAAAGTTTGAGCGTTTTAATCGAGCGGGAACTATCCAAGATTTTGTTGTAGCTATGCTTTGCGACCTTGATTTCCCATTGATGTCTGTTCAAAATGCTGCAAGTTGGGGATATTTTGATACCACTGTCAGACAGTGGAACACTGAACTTTTGGAGCGCAATGGCTTCCCTGTTCATTTGCTACCAAAGGTCCTTAAATCAGGAGAAATAGCTGGAAAGCTAACCCAGTCCTGGAATGGTATTCCTGCTGGAACCGAAATTGGTGCTGGCCTGGGAGACTTCCAGTGCTCTGTGCTGGCAACGCTTGACAAGCCTTCCGACGCAGTCCTGAACATATCAACGTCTGCTCAATTGGCATTCATCATGCCTGCTCAATTCCAACCAGATACAGTGACAAAGAATCTCACACAAATTGAATATTTTCCATATTTTGATGGCAACTATCTTGCTGTAGCAGCGTCGCTCAATGGAGGAAACTCATTGGCTACTTTTGTGCGTACATTACAACAATGGACTTTGGAATTAGGTTTTCAAGTTCCTCAAGGTGAGTTGACTGAAAACAGCAATTTTATTGCAATTTTATAATTTAATAGAATTGAAATAATATTTTAATGAAATGCGTGTTTTATAAATTGATTATTTGAATTAATATCTAAATAACAAAACTATCTCAGATCAGTTATTATTGAAAAATTATATATCTCACTTTATTTTTCAATGCTAACACTATGTTTGGTATCCGTTAGGGTTGGCCGGTTGGTTGGTCATGCATTTGGCCCGTTGTATTACAGCCTAGCCCTAGCTACTACTCGTAAAAAGGTCCAAACAGGACAACCCATGCATAATTATGAACATGCGCTCATGTTGAAGCAGGATGCAAGGCATCTGTTGCACCGACATTTTTTTAATGTTTTTTCAGAATTAATCTAAATTGTTTGTAATGTAGACTACTTAAATTTATCGCCTTGATAGCAAAAAATGATGCATTACTCATTAGACAAAAAAATGTTTATCAAAGAAACAAATATCAAGCCACTAATAATGGAATTACCATTGAACAAAAAAAAAAAATATTTCTGAAGTAATTTCGGTTGGTTTGTCTCTGCCATTGATTGACCAAATATTAAAAAAATATATAATTCCTCGTAGTTACACATCAGAGCCAAATCTAAATAGCCATAATTTGTTTTGCCATGGAACCACAACCACCAGCTTGAATAAATGCAATCCCATTGGTGTGATCAGTCACTCGGTCTAGACACCAAACTGTCTCCAACACGTCGAAATCAAAATATTTCTATTCCCAAATTC
Source organism: Protonemura montana (assembly GCA_947568835.1). Classification (NCBI taxonomy): domain Eukaryota; kingdom Metazoa; phylum Arthropoda; class Insecta; order Plecoptera; family Nemouridae; genus Protonemura; species Protonemura montana. The sequence continues at coordinate 27,241,697 of OX387602.1, read as the reverse complement.
GACCTTGATCAGAACAGTCCGGTTGGAGATGCTTGCGCAGTGCCACCAAAGTGAGCCAACCCTACAACCGATGGTACAACCGACGCTGGTGTAATACCCCCTTAACGAAAATCAATTCTTACAATATATGTTTTGCAGGAATTGATGGTACAAAGTACAAAGGTACAAAAGTATTACATTCATGGGTGATGATGATATTAGATAATATCACAGCTGTAGGATGCCACGAAAACCCCCATGAAATGTGAATTGTACCTAAGCATTATTTACAAGAACTGAAATAGCCTAATTCTTTTAACAGCCAAGATATGGGACAGAGTGTTGGTTTTGGCTGCTGACGAAGCAAAGGCTGCCTCTTCGCTGTCGATCGTTCCAACTCTGTTAGGCGAGCGGCATGCTCCCGAACAAAATGCCCAGATCTCCAATGTGGATCTTGGAAACTTGGGATTGGGTCAAGTATTCAGAGCTCTCTGCCATGGAGTGATACAAAACTTGCACAGGTGCTTACATAACAGTTTTTTTTGTCTTTGCTAATTTGTTAAACTGGTCAACGTACTGTTTATTTTTGGCATTGCGCCCTGGCTCGTTAGTTTCTGTAAGTGTATCTCTGAATAGACACAAACATTATGCAATAGTATTTTATAGATGGAATAGAACAAAGCAAAGATTCATGTATATTTATAACACATATTAATCTGATGCAGCCAGCTACAGAGAAAAAGCAATTACGTTAGTGTTTGTTTGAAAACTAAATGAAGACACCAAACTAGTTAGTGGCTATTTCAACCCCAATTGCCTGCTCCAGACTTTGTCTGCAGTTAAACAAAAACATCGTTAATAGGGGCACTTTGCGATCAAGCCAAAATATTAATTTCCTGCCTTTTATTCTAGCATGATGCCGCACGAGATGCTGGTGGACCACAAGATTGACCGGGTAATCGGCATTGGCTCGGCCCTGGTCAGGAACAAGGTGCTTCAGCAAGCCGTCAAGGAGTCATACCAACTTCCGCTGGACTTTACTTCGGGGGGTGATGCCGCTTTGGGAGCTGCCATTGCACTCATTGACAAGCATGGATATTAGCTACCTCTGACGACAAATATGGATACTAGCTGCCTCTGATAACGAGGAAACTATTTTGAAACTTTGCACGGCTGGATTAGATAGCCAAATCACCAGAATAATTTTTTGAGGAAGAGAATGGATATGGAAACGACTGAGCAAGCTGGAAGTGGCAGTCATGGTTACAAATTCAGAAATGAAACAACAAAAATTTCAGAAAGCTGTCGGATACCAATGAAATAATTATCTAGACTGAAGACAATTTGCCAAAGCATTTAATTTGCGAATGTTCCATCATGTACTAGCTACTTAAGATGGACCCTCTGAAGGAATGTGTTATTTTTTTAATTTTCGGTAGCGGCGAAAGTGAAAGTAAGGGGCTTTTTCAATATCGGCTTCATTATCAGAATCAATTTTGATTCAATCTTAAAATTATTCACTCTATAGTGCAGTTTAGAATCAATTTGACCAACACTATCCTGGATATTGACATGTCACTCAAAATTATACCTAAAGTTGCAAAGTTTCTAAGCTGCCTTAGCACATAATAGTAGTTATCAAAATTCTAATAAAAAGGAGATTTTATCAATACAAATTAACACTCTGTTAATTTAATGTTTAGCATGCACTTTTCATAAAATTATAATACGCTTACTAGTTTTTTAGCTAGGTACCTACTACGTAGGTAATATGCTAATTTGGCTCGTTTCAAGTCTGACTTTCTAGCAATATTACTCGATATCAATACTCTATAGGCAGGTTTAAAAAGTTACTACTAGCATTTTAGGCAGCGTCAGCTACGCTATACATTAGACAGAGTCCTGTAGATAAGAGGGAATAATAATGCAGTGTATCGGCATGGTCTCTAAATCCTGAGTGGTGAGGGTGGAGGGATTGATGCACTTCTAGTTGTTGTGTCCCATCTAAGGAGCTTGCAAGCTACTACTGAAATCCTTCGAGGTACAGGCAATTACTGAGTACAGTATCTGCTACTTATCTGATACTTATAAGTATGTAGCAAATGCCTACCTTCCATGTTTCCAAAGTAACTGAAATCTCCTGTTATGGTTTTTTTTAACATGTTTACCTCTTTTAAGCCCAAGTTTCTAGATATATTTAAAAACTAATTTGTCCATCAAACATAGAAATATTTGGTGTTATACATTTTACAAATTTTGTATGATTTTATCTTCCTAATGATTTTCCTTGATCAATTGATTAATGTGACCTTTTCCGTGTTAAGGGTGTTTTAAATATTCTAACTGGCCGTTCATTATTCTCCCAACCACAATGGCACATCTGCTCTGCCTATAGAAACCAAATTGTATCTAAGATTGTTCAGGGTGTTCAAGAGTGTGTCCAAAAGAATGTCAAAAAAGACCCGTGTGATATGTAACTTCTCGAAAACGGGTTAATTGATTTGAATCAAATTGGTTAGGTCATGTTGGTTGAGCTGTGATACTACTATTTTTCAAGTTGATGTTGTTCCCAATGTAGATACCTTGGAGCATAAGACCACAGCATAAAACGTAGAGAGCCATTTTCTTTGCCAGCTATCGAGTATCCATGTCAAGAAGCGACATTGAAAAACTCATGCCAGAAAACTAATTAATAAAATTGACTTCAATTTTTAACTCTAAAAAATAGATCAGGTTTTCAATAACTATTTAAGCAATACTATTTATCTAGGGACAATTGCTCAGTCATGGTCATAAACTCAATGCTAATTTTTTGTATCAATATTTAAGGGGATAAATGTCAGTGTATCTAATATAATATACATTTGATATTCATATTTTGCAGCAACTATATTGGTTGATGGATACTTATCACAAAAATGTGACCCTCACGTATGTTATAATAATGAGCACCTAAAAAGATATGATAAATGAGCTATAAAAGCATATGCCAGTAATAACCCTACGTGCAAGGTATTTTAGTTTATAGTTTCATTGTGAGAGCTACATTCTTTAAAAATGGCATGCTACCATACCTAAGTGATTTTTTCCCCAGTCTTATCGTTGAGATTATAGGTTAGAGGCCCAATGATATTGGTACGGTCGCTGCGTGAAAGCTTACCTTCTGAAGAAGATGCCATTGGGCTGCGTTGGCATGTCTCGACAGTATTTTATATGCTGTATACCATTTTTGTGCAATTGATAGTTATCATATTTAAGTCTTACCATTGTTGCAAAATTCGACCAAATATATTAGGTTAATAAGAGTTTTAGATAATAGACTGTAGAGGCTAGAGACTGGTCAACCACATTCAATAATGTCACTCCGAAACTATTAATGTAGAATAGTGCTTTTTTTTTTGGATTCTTATTTGAAACTATGTTGTGTAACGTGCAATAAGATTGTTTGGATTTAAGTCTCGTTTGTCTATTTCATTAATATGCCCAAAACGCTTTTTCATTCCAATTGCATTTACCTTCACTCAACAAAATAAGTTTGCACAGGTGTTGTGCCCCTCCTTTCTACCAAAGAAAAATTAATTAAAGGGGTTCATGCGGAACATGAAAATCGACATTAGAGCAAATTCTTTTGCATGGCTTAATCCTCACGTGTTGCTGAGTCACCAATGAAACACTCAGAAAATTTTTCAGCAGGATATTTGCGGGAAACTCGGAAAAACAAACTTTTTGTTGTTTCCTTCGGTTTCCCGAGAAGTAATAGAGTTGATTAATCTACAATTTTTTATTACATCTACAATACTAATTGAGAGAGTACCAAGTTTTCAGACATCTTACTTTATCTAATTCTAAATAAAATAATTAAGTTTCACACATACACCTTAAATTCAAAAAAAAATTAAGCCTTAGAAATAGTTAATCTGAAGACTTAGTTTTAGAAATTCACCTTGTATTTTGTACACTGTATGAATTGTCTAACTGAACTAATAGCTTGATAGCTAGAGAAATAAAGAAACTTACCTTCTTACTCACTAATTGTTTTTTATTGTGTTAAAATGTATAAAACTTCGCCCGTATTTCAATGCCGAAATCCCACCAGTAAATACAATTATGATAGCTATAATTAGTCATTATATACCCAAAAGCACGACGATTCCAAACTTTGATCAGACAAATAGTGTCAACGAAATTGAAATCCGCGAAAGTCAGTGCGTGGCACCATATTATGTGCAGTAGCTACCAACAGCAAGTCCGGGCGAGTCACTCAGACGCGCTCTCAGTAGATTCTCCTATCAGCGGAATGGGGAGACCCAAGAATTGGCTTAATTAAGAACAAATTAACTGCGTACTCCAATTGTGTGCATAAAGCCCAGGTAAATGTGGCTGCGCAGAGGGATCGTGGATAAGGATATTAAATGAACTTATAATTGTGAATAATGGAGTATATTTCATAACATATGTAATTAATGTAATTCCTTGAAATAAGCATGTTTTGATTGGGTGGAACAAAAAACAGCACATATTCTGATTTTTAGGTAATACATATTTATCTATCTTTAAGAAGGTGGGTATCATAATGTAGTATCACATGTATATTTTAATAATTTAAATACTAGCCTGATTTAAATGCAATGTTCTTTACCTAAAATATTCATCTGCAAAAATGAAAAGCCTTTGCGTTAAATTCAGGATAATACAAAAATTTTAATATGCATAAAATTGTAATATGCTGAGATTTAAATATGCTCTTCACTTTCAGCATAAGTAAATCATACTAAAAAAATTGTACAGAAACTTGTATCAGTCTTCAACGAAGGTTTTTACAAAATGTTTTAAGTCTTGAGGCAAGTGACTCTTATTCACCATACACACTTGAAGATGAGAATGACCCTCAAAGTCACTTGCTGAAATGGACATCCCATTTCTCATGAGGTTGAATTCGCTGTCAAATATGCTCACTTGGATGGCGTCCAAAGCCCTTTTAGCTCGCTCGTAAATAATGTCGGCATTCTTGGGGTTCCCATGTTCAAATTCAAATTTAGCATAATCCATCCAGAGACCTATAAACAAATTTCAAATCAGAATTTTGTCTGGCCATAAGTGTCCGTTTACAACATGCACAGATGCAGCTGAGAAGGTGCAGTCAGAAGGTGCAGTGAAGAGGAGAAAGGTGGCAGTTATGGCATAATTATCCGTTAGTTTCTGTGTTTTAATGTTTAACCAGAATTGGCCTCACCAGAGTTTTCTTTGCCAAACTGCTTGCAGGCAGCGTCATAGCACTTGCGAATCTGCTTGAGGTTCATGTCAGGCTGCATCTGTTCAATGTAGATCATCTTGAGGTGCAGGTCCAAGCACGGTGGAGGCTGTGAACTTAGGTAGTCATACTCTTTCTGGGCTGAAGTAATGCCTAAAATAAAAGTCCAAACATAAAAGAAACATATATTTTTAGGCTGCCTTAGTAATGTAGTAAACATGTTAAATGACATGTTAAATCTTTAGACTTGAAGATCAATATTTCAAGGTAGTCATGCTTCATTATTAGAACATAGTAAGTTTGGTCCAGAGATCAAATTCAATTCAATGTTTATGTGTCTTTTCACAGGTGTATCAGGGTATGCCTGGATAAACAACAGAAAAGCAACTCAAAATGTGTCTGAAAGCAACTAGGCATTGAGAGTGAGTATACTTATACACACACTCAAAGTTCTTTGCCTACACAATACCAAGTTCAACTGAGCCTTTGGCCAGGACAATTTTCCAAAAGCAAAAATTTGATAAAAATAATAGATACCTTTCATAAGCAAGAGCCACTCAAGGAAGAGTGGCTTTAGTGAGTACGAAATTGCAGTGCCAAGGCGCAAACCATGTTCAAAGACTTGCTGTGCCTTTTCAAAGTCCGTTGCTTGGTAATATTGGATGAGATTTTTCCACAATGGCAAGGTGGCCTCGTCCTCGGTACCTAGCTTGGCGACAGCACGGTGAAACACCTCCAGCCCGACCACCCCTTCCGCACGGGCCAGATGAAATCGTAGACGAATTTGCCAAAGCTCCACGTTGCTGGAAAACCTCTCTGTGGCTTGGCGTAACACCAGGCCCAGCTTGTTGAACTTGCTTGTCGATTGAAGGAGATCCACCTACAAAAAAATTAAATTAACACCAAACTGGAGCTCTGGACCGTTCTGCCTTACCATTGTGACAAAGTTATTTTTTAATGTTAAACAAAAATGGGGCTTGAAGAACTACATCATGTTTGTCTGGCTCCTAAGTTCCAGGGTTGAAAATTAACTTTTTGTCACCATTAATGGTGGAAAAGATGGGGAAAATGAAGCAGGGACTGTTGCTTGTAGCCAACTGCAATGGATATATTCGGGTACTATCACATGAGCATAGTTTGCTGCCTGCTATTAATTCTAGGGAATAGAAAGTTTCTTAAGACATATGCTTACCCACTGAAGGTAGTATTTCTCTTTAAGTCGACCAGCACTGTGTGCATCTTGAAATGCCGACTTCAGTAAATTCTGTTTGAATGTTGGTAAGTTGACAAGATCTTGATTCAGCTCTATCAAAGTTTCAAGATATAACGACCACATTAGCTCAGTATTCAACTGCTTCACAACAGCTGTGTACACAGTAGAACAGAGCCGAATTCTTTCTTTTAAGCTTGTCATTTTCTTCTTCTCTTGCGTTGAATTTGGATCGTCATTGTATGTGTGGTCATTGTAAGAAAACCCCTCAAGTTCCCGTCGAGCCATAGTATCCCAAGTTAATTCGTCATTTCGATACTCTGACAAAAGGTGATTGACAATGTTGTTTTGTAATTTCTCAGTGAAGTCGTATTCCTTTGCTATACTCAGCAAGTCAATATAGAACTGAACATTATCGACACTTTTAATGGCAGATTCGTAAACCACTTCAGCAAGTCGCCCTTCTCGAACTTTCTTTTCTTCTCCCACATTACAGCCAGGGGAAGTGGTATGACTGGAAGTAGGTTTCTCGTCGCTCTCACACGAAGCAGCTGTTGCTTCAGATTTCTGTTTGCGCTTCATGCTGGCATAAACTAGCTCCTGCCGAAATGCCTCTTCATATATAACTTTCGAATCGGGGTGAAATCGCACAGCACGCATAAAATATTTGCGAGCGTTGTCTATCGAGTTACATGCTTCGAACTCCCAGTTAGCTGCCATTTTCCAGATCTTCGGTTTGTCAGCATGTACTACAACCATCTTTTGTAAAATTGTACTAGCTGATCCAATTAGACCCTGCAATCAATACAAATATCAAGTAAAATATCCTAATTTTCATATTCTTTTAAAATCAGTGCTGCTCGTGAGTGTGCAAAAAATACTGTAACACGGTAACAAATATGGGGTAGGGGACGCCTTCCAGCCGTAAAATATAATGAACACTTAGCATGACATTTTCTTGCATGCCAGAGCCGTTACATAACAAAACAAACAGAACCACGCTGATTGTGTTAAATTTGTATACTTGTTGCAGCACATAATTGCTCGTGATATTGTGCAAGCCCAAGGTTTTAGTTTTTTATTTTGGATGACAGTCCCTACCAAAAATCTTTTTTTCAGCCCAATGACTCCCTTAATGCAAACCGAAATGAGAAACACACACTGACACATTTGCCATAAAACCTTCGCACAAGTAACCCGGCGAATCTAAGTTCACAAGCATCAGAATGTCGGGCACATTCAGATGCAGCCCTGCCTGTCTGGTTCACAGCAGAGCTGAAGCAAGCGTTCAAGGACATTACAGCAAAGCAAGCATAAGCTGCGTTGGATTGCATGGCTTGCACCCGTAAGGGTAAAGCGGGCGAGCGAGCTATGATTCCTTGCTGAGATGGTCGCTGTGTTCAATAGGTCATGCATTTAATAGGTCAAAATGCCAAAAACACGACATACACAGACCAAGTGTGGTTGCATTTGTATTAACCTAATAATGATCTTATGATTTTGTCTAGCTTCCTTTCCATAATAATGATAATTTTTCATTACAGATAATTATAAACTTACAGAGAATGGCAAATAAAAATAAATATTGAGAAAAGTACACAATATGGTCAAAATGCTAGGGGGGTCTGCAGCCCTGACTCACGAGCCGTCCCTGTGTAACATCAATAATCATGCAAATATGATAATGGATGGTAATTACCACTTGTTTGCAGAACTTTATGTAATAGGTCCATAGCCTACAATCACTCTGGAACCTCTGGATTACATGGTTGAAGAGCTTGTCAACACGATGTGTTATAGACTGTTCTGCATCTACCTTATTCAGAGTTACCCCATTTTTCTAAAACATGTAATTTAAATCAGTCAGTTGAAAATTAATTTAGCATAGCATGCAACGCATGCACTTGGATATTAACCGTTCAGAACAAACATTAGAGTAAATTACATCTTTGCGTTCCCTAATAAGCTTTAGTAGATCCAGTTCATATTGGATGTAGCGTATATAGTGGTCTTTGCATTTAGCTTTCCGTTGAATTTTACCCTCAAACTCCTTGCGCTTCTTGTAAATTGCTCTGTGGAAAAAAGGTTCAATTACTCATTGGTTCCTTGGTTGAGTTGAATTTTATTAAAAGAGAACGCTTTACCAGTCTGAGATTTTGAATATCTTTATATGCATAATAATACATAATAATATACACTATACATAACGAAGAATTCTTTAAGGACGATACCCTAAGTGGTTAACCGGTAGTTAGGTTAATGTATAAGTTGTTTTAAGTTGTTTTTAAGTTTGACATGTTCAAATAACAATTTTGTAATTGTTCACATTGAATAAATAAAATTATTATAATAATGCAGCTATTTGCAACCATGTTGCGCAGCCTGGCAACATGTAAAAAAGTTGCATAAATTCATTTGATTGGTACTTCGTAACTAGCTTGAAATAGCCATTCACAATAAATAATTTCCAATAGCTATTAAATAAAAATATCCTGTAAAATATCAAAACTTACTTTATCTCTGTCTTGTCAAATAAATGCATTCTTTCCATTTGTTCCAAACCTAAATCTAGGCCAGCATTACTAGCAGCATCGGAACGATTTTTCACTACTTCCGTCATTGTAACTTAACTGAAACTTTTAGACCAAATAGATTGAAATTTGATTACACTGCTAATTGATTAATTAACAGTTGTTCTTATTGTCCTAGTTGTTCTTATGTCCCTTCGCCCTAGATGGTCATATCTTAACCCTATCTGTCCACACCTATCAGCTGGCGTAGGATGACAGGACAACAGCGACTGACAACGACTGTGAACGTTGGTATTTCTTCTTCTGTAATCTGTTGACCTTGGGTTTAACAGCCCGTTTCAGCCAGCTGTTTCTTGTTTTTGAACTGGATTTACTGATTTATGTGAATGCAATTGGGAACAATTTGGATAGGAAAAATTTGTGAACATCAGTTTAAACCTGATTGATCATGCTCTTATGAGTCATGTATTTGTTAATATTAATTTGTTATTGTAAAAAAAATGTTTTTTTCTTTTCTTTTTCAAGTTGGTGTTAGTACTGCCGTTGTATTACCGTTGCTTTGGCCATCTGTGTCAAATCGATTCGCGAAACTTTTTGAATTGATTTGATGATTTTACGTTATATATATTTTTTTTATGTATTTAGATATTTGTACAATACCTTGTAAATGTCTGTGGATTCTAATAATAAAAAATTAAGTATATTAAAGGGTCTGCTTAAATTTATCTTTTTTATTTTATTTTCTATTATTTTTCTCTTGTTTATGTATTGCTGATTTTGGAATAACCTGTTCACAGCTACATGCTACAACTCATCCTCTGTGACCGCGAAGAAACTTACAAGGAACCATACTGCACAAATAACATCGCCTATAAATATTTTTGAAATTTTTGAACAAACTTATCAGAAACAAAAGCGTGAAACCTACTCGATGAAATCGCCCGGTTGAAACACCATTTGATAAAACGTCTGAAATGTATTAGTTATGTTTATAATTGTTGTATTCTATCACTAGTTCGTTAATAATGGGTAATCAAAGCACAAAGCCACATTCAATTTATCGGAGCTCAAAAATGAGTTTGTACGAAATAATATTTCTTCCTGAGACTGCTTATGAGTGCATCAACATGCTAGGTAACGAAGGACTTGTTCAATTTGAGGATATGAACGAAGGACACACTGCCTTTCAAAGACGATTTGTGTCTCAGATTCGACGTTGTGACGAGATCGAAAGGCAACTCCGATATATTGAGACTGAGATAAAAAAGGCAGGCATAAAACCCATCGATATTACTCATATGCCAGAGACTCCACGCCAGAAAGAAATAGGAGTCATTGAACTGATCCTCCAGAAAACAACAAGTGACCTAAAAGAAGAGAATGAGAGCATTGACAGAATGAAAAATACACTTAATGAAACAAAAGAGATGAAGTATGTTTTGCAGGACGTACAGAATTTCTTTGATGATGGAGATCCTGAATTTGCATACGAAGACTACATTTTAGAAGTAGAAAAAAGACCCGATTTTTTAGCAGAAAAGGGATTTGTTCTCCCAAAAGAAACTGAAGAGGAAGGTGCAAAAGGGCATTCAACAACCATAAAATTTCTTGAAAGTAGCATGAAAGTATATTTCATAGCTGGTGTCATAAACTGCTCAAAGATTCCTGGGTGTCAACGAATGCTGTGGAGAATTAGCCGTGGAAACATTTACATTCGTTTTTATGACATTGAAGAAAAACTCATAGATGCTTTTTCTGGTGATCTAGTCTCAAAGTCTGTGTTCATAGTATTCTTTTTGGGCGAGGAACTAAAACCTCGAGTGACCAAAATATGCGAAGGGTTTCGAGGCCGCATCTATCCCTGCCCGCATAGTTTTGACGAGCGTCGGCTTCTGACTCTGCATGCATTTATTGATATCAAAGATCTGGAGGCGACCATTGCTAAGGCAATAGTGGAACGGAACAGAATTCTCAGGGACATTGCTGAACGGGACCTCGAGTGGGCCATCAAGGTTCGCAAAATGAAGTCCATCTACCACACCATGAATCTGCTCAGCTACGAGGCAACCAAGACGAGTTTGGTTGGCCGATGTTGGATCCCAACTGTAGAAGTGCCTGTGGTGCAAGAAGCGCTCCGTGAGGGCGTCCAGAGAAGTGGCAGCACCGTGGCTGTCCTCATGAACAAGCTGCAAACGACAGCCGATCCACCAACATACAACAAGACCAACAAGTTTACAAGGGGTTTCCAGGTGCTTGTGGATGCATACGGTGTGGCAAGCTACCAAGAATTTAACCCTGCACCTTACTACATGATTACCTTCCCTTTTCTGTTTGGGGTCATGTTTGGAGACATGGGTCATGGCATGATCATATTGATATTTGGTCTGATTTTAATTTTGAGAGAAAAGACTTTCATGAAAACAAGAGAAGGGAACGAAATTTGGAAAATATTTTTTGGCGGTCGGTATATTATTTTTATGATGGGCATATTTGCAATTTATTGTGGCTTTATATACAACGATGTGTTCTCCAAGAGTTTTAATATATTTGGCTCGAAATGGTCTGCAAGATCCGCAACCGACGTTGACAGTGGTAAGACTTTGACTCGAAACACGGAAGCTATGGAACTGTTTATGTTAAGCCCATTCAAGGGCAGCTATGCTTATGCCAAAGAGCCATACGTTTATGGGTTGGATCCTGTTTGGTCCATGTCACCACTCAAGATACCCTTCCTCAACAGCTTCAAAATGAAAACATCAATCATACTAGGCTTTGTTCAGATGTTTGGAGGACTTCTGTTGAGTCTTGGAAACTTTATTTACTTCAAACAGCAACTCAATATTTGGTGTGAATTTGTACCTCAAATCCTCTTCCTCACCTGTATGTTTGGTTATATGGTCTTCCTGATATTTTATAAATGGATAGTGTTTGGCCCTTATGATGACTTCTCTCCTGACAAAAGTAATCTTTGTGCCCCACTGATTCTCATTCGATTCATCGACATGCTTATGATGCAAACATCTATGCCAGTTGCCGGCTGCGCTACGGAGATGTTTCCTCATCAAGAAATCGTTCAGCGAGTCTTGTTAGCAGTCATAATAATTTGTGTCCCTTGGATGCTGCTGGCCAAACCCCTGGTTATCATCTGCACAAAAAAAAAACCCCACCAATTGACGCCACAATATGGAGAGCTGTCAAGGGAAAATGAAGCAACAGAAGACTACAGCACTAAACCATCGACAAGCATAGAGTATTTTAAGTTAGAAATGATTGCCAGTGGTGAGGATGGAAGTGATGAAAATGAGAGTAAAGAGCTGGAGGGCGAAGAGCAAGGAGAACCACATCAAGATCCCGCGCCAGAAGAGGCTATTCTAATCCTCCCACATGAAGAGCTGTCAAGGGAAAATGAAGCAACAGAAGACTACAGCACCAAACCATCGACAAGCATCGAGAATGATAACGTAGAAACGATTGCCAGTGGTGAGGATGGAAGTGATGAAAATGAGAGTAAAGAGCTGGAGGGCGAAGAGCAAGGAGAACCACATCAAGATCCCGCGCCAGAAGAGGCTATTCTAATCCTCCCACATGAAGAGCTGTCAAGGGAAAATGAAGCAACAGAAGACTACAGCACCAAACCATCGACAAGCATCGAGAATGATAACGTAGAAACGATTGCCAGTGGTGAGGATGGAAGTGATGAAAATGAGAGTAAAGAGCTGGAGGGCGAAGAGCAAGGAGAACCACATCAAGATCCCGCGCCAGAAGAGGCTATTCTAATCCTCCCACATGAAGAGCTGTCAAGGGAAAATGAAGCAACAGAAGACTACAGCACCAAACCATCGACAAGCATCGAGAATGATAACGTAGAAATGATAGCCAGTGGTGAGAATGGAAGTGATGAAAATGGGAGTAAAGAGCTGGAGGGTGAAGAGCAAGGAGAACCACATCAAGATCCTGCGTCAGAGGAGGCTATGCTAATCCTCTCTAATGAAAAGATGAAGAGAAGGGAAAATGAAGCAACAAAAGACTACAGCACCAAACCATCGACAAGCATCAAGAATGATAACGTAGAGATGATTGCCAGTGGTGAGGATGGAAGTGATGAAAATGGGAGTAAAGAGCTGTTGGGCAAAGAGCACCTAGAACTACATCAAGGTCCCGCGTCGGAGGAGGCTATGCTAATCATCCCCTATGAGGAGGAAAAAGAGGGAGAGGGTACAGGCGAGATGCTCATCCATCAGGGAATCCACACAATTGAGTTTGTGCTGGGTTCCATATCACACACGGCCTCCTACCTCCGGCTCTGGGCGCTCTCGCTAGCTCATCAGCAACTCTCCGACGTACTCTACATAATGATCCTAGAGACACCTATGGCGATGGACAAATTGAATGGTTTTATCTTGACCTTGACTACTGACTCGAACTACTGGTTAGCGCTTATACTGTTTGGTCTCATTATGTTTTGCTTGTTTGCCATTTGGTCCACGTTGACGTTGGCAATCCTGGTTGTGATGGAAGGCTTGTCGGCATTCCTACACACACTGCGTCTGCATTGGGTCGAATTCCAAAGCAAATTTTATATGGGACTGGGACATCGATTCTTCCCATTTTCCTTTTATGTCATTGTTGAAGTTTTAAAATCTGAAAGACTAACGTAAAAGGTCACGGAACAGATTTTGATCTGCTGTCCAAATCTCACACTACTTGCAGCTGCATACACTTTTGATGAGCATTTAAAAGTAATGTTTTTTTACAGTGTGCTTACTTTACATAAGATGAAAAGAAGAGAAGAAGAGAAAGAAAAGAAGAGAAAATAAGATGAATAGCTTATTTTTAGAAATATTTCAGTGTCGGTGTCCAAATGTTTAAAATTTGGCATGTTATACTATATTTTAATAAAATTATGATAAATCAGAGCAAGCCCTTTAAATTTTGGAACACATTTCCTTTCATATATGTGCTAAAGTAGCCCCTTTTCTTCATGTTTTAAAGTGTTTGGTCACATCCCCAATTACCAACTTTTTGTGATTTCCAGACAATTTGTAGCAACGTTTTTGCTGTAGCACGAAGCTAACCGGAAATCGCTGAACAAGCGCTTACTTGTCCAGTGTTACTTGGTGTAGAGTTTGTGCGAATTCAGTGCTCATTTAGGAAAATAAGTTAAGTAGATATGATTGTTGCATCGATTTGCGAAGTGTGTGAAATCAAAAATCAAAAGTACAAATGCCCTTCCTGCAGGATTCCATAGTAAGTGTGCTAAATGTATTATATTCCATTTATATTTTACTTTTGCCGTCTCTTTTGTCAAAAAACAGTCGAAGTTTGAAGGTTATTTTATTTTTTTATATTGTCCACATATTACAAAGAGATTTAGAGACAATGAATTCGTACATGCAATAGCATAGTACAATATGTACCAATTGCTTGCAGACTGTGTCTATTTACTCATATTTTCTTTTTCACTACGTAGTAATCTATTTTTGCAGTTGCTCACTTGAATGCTGGAAAATACACAAAAATGCAGAATGTCAGCCACCTCCACCTCTAAAAGTCGAAGCAAGTATACCAGAAGGTGCCATCCCACCAGCATCAAGGGAATCGTATAAGTATCCCACTGACGACACAGTACCAATCGATAAACTGCGACTATTAGGTACCTACGATAATACTCTTCATATTACTGTTTAGGTATCTACTCCAAACTCCCGGTCATTAAAAGAAAACTAGTGATTGCATCAATAAATCACAGAGCTCAACATTTTTTATATGGTAGTGGCAATAGAGTGCAAATCCATGCAGGACTTCATTGTTCTGACCAATGTTTTTCTGACATCTTTAAACAAAGTGGTTGCTGTTATTCCAGGAGAGAGTGCTGACTTGCGGCATGTTTTGGACAACCCTCACGTCCGTGACATTCTGCGAGCTATAGATCGATCTGAGAATCCTGGAGCTTCAATTCAAGCAGCCATGCATGAACCTATTTTTGTTGAGTTTGCAGAAGAGTGTCTAAAAATGGTAGAACCCATTGAAGACAGACCACGAGTTTTATGAGTTTTATCAAAGCTCACACATCTATGTTTCTACCCTTTCCATCAAATTTCTAATGTTACCTGATATTTTTCAGTACCTAGGTACTTATTAAGATTAACTCTGAAGGGTCAGTACCTACTCACAAAGCAGAGTTTACGCTTAAACCTTAAAAATGCAGCACTCACAAAGCAGAGTTTACACTTAAACCTTAAAAATTTGGGGGTAAAGTTGTTATCACCATGATATTGGCAACATCCCCTGAAAATCTGGAAACACTGCCTGTTATTATGCCGATCTTATTTATACTCTGGGGGTTAAACTGTGCTTTGTAAGACCAACCCAAGAAAGGTAGGGCAAAATAGAAATCATAAAATTATTTTTTTCTGTGAGATCTTTGTTATGGCAATGACTGGATGACATGCCTGGTGTGAGTTATGTATGGTCTGTGTTTGTCGTTGAATTATATGATTTCATACAAGTGATTGAAGTGAGATTTCTTACATGTGTTTTACTGAGCTCCAAAATTGGCATTTAGAGCACACAACATTTGTTTATTTAGCCTTCAGGTTATGGTTTACTAGTTTTTATGGTAATTATCGAGCCAGTAGAATCAACTTAATTTAAAAATATTGAGTTAGCTTTGATCAGCTGAAAAAAAAAATATGCCCTTAGAAAAGAAATATTTGTGCTGCAATCTGGAAAAAATGAATCTGGGAAAATGATTTAATAGTTTGAACTTGTAGAATTGAATAATTTTGGTTTATATGGGTGCAAAAAAAAAGTCCTTTTGTGTATAATTCTCTCTGTCGATATAATCTTATCAACTGACGTTCCTGTGCATGTTTATAGCAAAAATAGAAAGATTTTTGTCTTATTCACAACAAGCCTTTTACAGTTGCGTCAGTGGAGCTTTTTATTCGCTTGAGTTTTTTTAGAAACAGTTTGTTTTGACTCAAAATTAACGCGACTCAAAATTAAAGTTTAATTTTGCAAAGTCCCTAAAATCACTGCTATGCAGTGGAAACTATATTACTGGGGATGTAATTTTTGTTTTTGGGTTTTTTTCTGAGAACATTTTTCTACTAATAACCCATGTATTGTGACTGGCGCTTATACCCGTTGCAACATAAAAAAAAAAAAAAAAAAAAAAAAATTTGACGGTCTGCCGGGCGATCTCAGGATCTGCATGGCTGCCAAAAGTTGAATCTACTGTTGAATCTCATATGATTAATAGTATCTTTTATTGGCAATGTTGGCAACGAAGGTGACTATCGTAGAGAAATTTGAGTGATATAGGAGCCAAAATGATGCAGGAAGCATCAATAGTGAGAATACTTTGTAGACTTCAATAATATTTTATGTTCGCTTCACATACGTACGCTTCATGATGTTACCAAAACACCACGGCAGAGTGTAGGTACCTTAGTAGTTTTACATAAGCATAACTATCTTAGTTAATAAATATTTTTGCTACGTATCATATCATATGGCAAACTTAAGTAGTAACTTGTAAGAACTAATAACAATTCCTATCCACAGAAGTTACATCTCTGTCATTAAAGTATTACATATTTTACAAATCTGATAACAAAATCTGTCGTACAAGTAAATATACAACAACTTGATCAGTTTTACCTACAAAGTTGAATTCTCAAGTATAGTGTTCCAGCTTTATATTTATGGTATAACCCAAAACATACAGTGATAGTTACATCCAATACGTGGAGCGTATGACCAAACTTCTTGGTCTGGCAAAAAGAAGCGCATTATTATTTTGCCAAAGTCCCCAAATAATGTCCTCCCTCTGGGACTGAAGCAATCAGGCTGAACATACTCAATCTATTAGGAATCATTGTTTAAAAACCAATAACAGCATTGGCTTCTCGTTATTAGTTCCATGAAGCGCAACCAAGAACACCAACTTGTTGCACTTTTTTAGCTCCAGCAGCTACTGGCCTCGTTTCTCAAACTCTGTAGACTCGGCTTAACCTTGTGTCTATAACTCAGTCTTCTTGGGAGCAGGCGAAGCCACGTAGCTGTCAAGTTTAATGTCTAAACGAACGTGGTCGAGTTCTTCGGCTAAAGCCAAATAACGTTTTCTGATGTGAAATGCAGACGCCTTTGGCTGTCTTGATCGGGTGAATATTCCTTTCTTGTTGCCTCCCACTCGAGTATAGGCTGTAAATAAATTTTGATGAGATGAAACAAAAACATAATCAAATTGTTTCTTTCATCATGGAACCTTATATTAAGGTGGTTCATACGGTACTTGAAATTCAACATTAGAGCAAATATTTTTGCATGGCTCTATTCTCATGTGTTGCTGAGTCACTAATAAAATACTCAAAAAAATATTCCATGGGAAATTTGTGGGAAACTCGCGGAAAAACAAACTTTTTGTTGTCGACTTCAGTTTTCTTAGAAGTAATAGAGTTACGTATTTTGCAATTTTTCATTACATCTTTAATACTATTCTTGAGAGAATAACAAGTTTTCAGACATCTTACTTATCTAATTTTTGGTAAAAATTTTTTTTTTTACGGTGTTAAAGTGAGTATGAAACTCCGCTTGTTTTCTGACCAGTAAATACAGTTTTGATAGCTATTATTTGTCATTATCTACCTTAAAGCATTTCAAAAATGTCAAAACATCTCGATCCGACAAATGGTTTCAATGAAACCGAAGTCAGCGTAAGTCAGTGCGCAGCGCTATATTATGTGCAGTAGCTACCGACAGCGAGTCCGAGCGAGTCGCTCAGACGCGCTGTGAGTGGACCCTCCTAACAGTGAAGTGGGGACACCCATGAATCGTGTTAAATCTATTCTTCAATCTAATGAGCTGTGTCGGTCTTCACAAAACACCCAATCGACCAACAAATTAACCCATGATAATCTTATCTCCAGGATGCATGTCACTTTTTAGTTCTTACCTTGGTCTGTTTTGAAGTCGGCAAAGTTCCAGATCATCTCTCCGATGAAGAATCCTTTGGCCCGTAAATTGTCAAAGGCCTTGAAATGCTCCGACATTAGTTCGACTTGGTACTCCTCGGACCACACAAACTCGGGTAGCTGGAAAAAAGTGGCGATTGATATTTTTTCGGCGAGTGTGAAACGAAATTAGTCAATAACGTCGTAACTGACCAGCAGCGACTCTCTTAACAGAAATTAAGTAAAATTTGCATTCTTCACAATTTTTTTTTATTTGGGTGTAAATTATAATTTTAAGTGCAAACGTTTGTAATTGACAAATCATAATTGGTAGATCCGAATTTCCTACCAGATGAAGGCCCTCCATGGTGTCTGCCCCATACTCCATCATAATTATGGGCTTCTTGTACTTTTTGAACCATGCTTTGGCTTCTTCTTCGACCCGAATGCGAATAGTGTCTGTTTTTCCGGGGTTGGTATACCATCCGTGATACCGATTAAAGCCGATCACATCCAAGTATTGGCCCTGCAAAAAATTGGTAAAAATAACTGGAATTCAGAACTAGTATTGTTATATTTCATGGAGCCTCATAAATTGTGACTCAAAATTCAAACAGTTGTTTGGTGACGCAGAGAGCTACAGTCAAATCGACATCAGAACCGCTCAACACGGCTCCAGAACTCGGTTAAGTATAATATAACATTTTTGGTACAGGCCAGCAGAGCCATGTATACTCACTACTTTGTCCTCAGTTACTGAGCGAGCCAAAGCCGATGTGATTGGTCTGGAAGGATCTAGTTGTCTGACGTGTTTGGCAACAAGTCTGGAATCGCAGAATGAAAAACTTAAAGTCCACTGAGCAGATGATGTCGTCACCATCATAGGCAAATATAAGAGGGCACCATTTTTATTTGGTATCTGGCTTTCTACTAGTTAATATTTCCAACACACCCATAAAAAATCTACATTTTTGGGTTTTTTTGTGTGCTTCAAAGCCTCTAAAATAACAATACTGTTCCAAATTTTTGAAGTACAAGATCAGAGGTGAAAGACTCACTTGAAGTATGGGCCAGCTTGGCTCAATTGTGTTCTTGCTTCGTTCGCCACTGACCACATTACCACGCTTGGTCGGTTCTTGTCTCTCCGGATCAATTCGCTGAGCGAATCCAAGTGCTTTTTCAGCAGCTCGTCAGAGTAGTTTCTGTAATCAATAAATTTAGCTGTAACTTCAGGGATGGATGCATCCAGGGACATGGATACATCCAGAGATGGCCATATTGCTTAGCAAAACTCTTTGCTCTGCAAGAGGTGAGTTATCTTTTTTCAGAGCGCATAGCATTAAAATACATCTTACTCTGTGTTAACACTAGGACATTCGTCAATGATCATGATCCCTTGCTGGTCCGCAAAGTCCATGATCTCTTCGGCATAAGGATAGTGCGATGTCCTGTATGTGTTTGCCCCGATCCATTTGATCAGATTGTGATCTTTCACGACTAGAGGGTAATCCAAACCCTTGCCTCGGATCTGCAAACACAAGAAAATTGAAATGTCTGCTTGGGGAATTACCCTAATGTGATTTACCTCGATTTTTTCATCAAAATGCCTACGTCTGAATCTTCGTGTCTGCCAAATCCTCGTATGTACATCTCTCTTCCGTTGATCAGGACACTGCTGTTTGACCACTGGATTTTCCTTATCCCTACAGGAAGTCTATAAATATCCTCTTTTGACCACTGAGTTGATGACAAGCGAACCTGTGAACAGCAAAATACTTAAATGATTAAGTAATTTTGTCCGAGACCATATTTACATAAGACATGATTGGTCCTGGCTGTAACATGAATCATCTTATTTTTTTCTACAAGTGTTCCATTGCCAAAGCAAGTTGGTCAATATCTCAACTAGATTGCCTTCAATTAATATTCTGTTTTTTCTTGATTTCTCTACCTCTTAATCCGTTCAGCTTTCATAGACTGAAATGTAATCATCTTCCAAAACACAGTTTTGTTAAGATTATTTAATGTTTTTTTTTCTAAAACAGATGGGTCTTTTTACCACTGCAACACTATCGGCAATGATCAAGTCAAGCTTGTCTCAGTATTTGGCTTACTGGCATGGTAGCTTGATAAAGATGATTTTTTTTATCAAGTTCTAATAAGTAAATGATAAATCCCAAATATGACATGCGGCCTTCATTGACGCCTCCCTACTGATAGGCAGCAAAGGCCAACATGCTTTGTAGACGACTGACCTGCAGCGTATATAAATATCCTGGGTCTGGGTCCATTAGGTACGGCCACCAGAGGCGTGCAACCGGGATCTCCAGCATTCCCTGGAAGAGACCTGACTCAACGTCCCGGATGACAAAGTTCCCATCACGATCCAGAAGGTCAACCTGGCACAGCGGCATCTCGTCGCCGGCAACAAAGCCAGCGATGCTCACGTTGTACTCGATTATTCCTGCCAGAGAGAGCAACATTGCACAATGAAATATTTTAAGTGTTTTCAACAAGTACTTAATTGTGAACTAAACAATAATTGTCTCATTTGAGGTTTTGATTTCTGAACCTTATTTTTTTATAACTTTTAAGTAGTGGTTAATTTTAGGGTGGACGCGGGTGGACGGCGTCCACCCACCCAATTATTTTCGAAATGCCTTTTATTTCAATTTGGCCTTGTCAATGCGCTGTTCTAATTTACTCAGAGTGCAGTGGTTAGGATGGTAGGATGGTTACGTCTGTGGTTACGTCTCATTTTAGTTACACAAAGTATTTTTGCCGACAATAAACCACAACTGTCAACAAATGATTCCACTATTTACTTGTAGGAAACAAGAAAAGCTAACCCCCCCACACACACACACACACACACAAAATAGAAGATTGTCAAGAGTCCACCCACCTTTTTTTTAGAAATTAACCACTGCTTTTAAGTAAGAAAAATACAAAAACTTTTACCGGTCCAATAGTGGCATTGACAATCGAGGCGATTTCGTGTCGTTACACAGAAAAAAAAGAAGCTATTTGCACCTGACATAAATTTGAGGACCGAGAAAATATGCATTTTTTGAAAAAGCTTTATGTTCTCTGTGAAATTATTATCGCTATTCTGCTGATCATGACACAGTTTGTACTCTACGAGTTTTGCTTTCTGATGAAAGCTGTGGTTCAAACTTGACAGCGGTTAAAGCAACTTACCCATGTCGCCCACGATGTCGGTGTGTACGTTTATGTCGTCAATGAAGATCGGCGGTGTCGTGTACAGGTAAACTGGTCGGTGAATCCCTGCATAGTTGAAAAAGTCGAAGGTGTATGTCTGCACCAGCCTTGGTCCGCTATCGCTGCAAGAGTACAAGCCGTGTTCAGCGTTGAGTACATAACACCACTAGATGATGTGCATACCTTCCCAATTCTTTACCACAATAAGAGACTACTATCAAAGTTTTGTCATGGAAACAGTTACTGAAAATATCGACCTCATTAAGCATAGGTAAGCCTTTTTTTGTGAAAATTTTTTGATAATCTTGATTAATTTGAAATTTTCTGAATGATTTTGCTGAAACCACAGGGAAGGTATCCTGAAAATGTCATTAAAATTGAAGCAGCCATTTGGCCTGCAGAGCTCAACAGACACGAAAATAGTAATAAACGCACTCACAAGTTTTTTTTGCAGTTAGTGAAATTGACGAATTGCTACGCACTCTAAATATATTGTGCCAATTGAAATTAATTCTGATCAAACAACCAATCAATTATCATCATATCAAAAGTATTCAAATGCATTTAAATGTTTATTTCTCTTTTTTGCATTACTACAAAAACATCTTTTTTGCTCTAATTCCCTCGCTTTTGGGCACTTCAAATAATGAGCACCAGAAGCTGCATGCATATCACTTGGTCGTGTTTTACCCGTCAACTGACCCATAGAACCGTTGAAAGGGAGGAAACTCACGTCTGCAATTCTTCCAGCTGGCCCTGGGGGATCGTCGTTTGAAGCAGCGTGTTGTCGACAGCAACCGTGATGAGATTTTTCGTACCGTATTTCAACACCGACGTGATTTCCGCTTGGAAGGGCAAATGCCCAATATCATGGCTCACTACCAAATTACCGTTGATCCACTAAAATCATTGGGATTTAATTTAGATTAATAAATGTGCATGGGTACTGAGCTATCATGGGAGTGCCTGAGTCGATCGATATAGTAATTATAATTTTGTGGAGAATTTATGGCGTGGGTTGTGCAACTGACGAAATCTTGGCGTTGTGAGACAACCATATTTTTTAACCATATTTTTTTTAGCCTTTAGTGGCTTATTATGGCTAACCCATCTATGGCAGAGAATATGCTTTTGTAGGAGTAGGTACCTAATAACTCAGATCTCAAAATCACTGCAAATGCTGAATGTCATTCTTCATCCCCATTATTGTGAGTTTTGTTTACCACTTCTGCCGCGTAGTTGACACTGCCGAAGCGCACCCAAACGCGCAGGCCCTGCGTACGCCACGCATCGGGGACGAAGAATGTCCTGTCGTACCAAACGACGCCCACATGGTCCCTGAGCTCCTTGTCCACCGTGATGTCGTTGTAGCTCGCCGGCACCGGCATGGGGATCGTCTGCAAAAAAGTCGGCCCGTTGGGTGATTTTGTGTCCACTGTGCTACGGTGTAATGACCTTGCGACCGTCAGATGAAAGGCAAGACAAATCGGAGTAAAAGATTGTCTGGCAGTGAAATTGTCAAACGAGTATTGGTAAGGAATGATTTGAAACGAAATCTAGACTTAAGCGAAGCAAGTAGAGGTAAAATGTACAAATTTATTTCAACGGCGATATATCATGTAGAAAATGTCACTACTTGTTCAGAACACCCCCAAGATATACCAAAAGAGTTATTATCCGAAAACTACAGCGTGAAAGAACACTCCCAAAATGAGGGCCATGCAGTCAAAAATTGACAAATTAAAAAATATTTTGCGTAAAAACGAGCATTTGCGATTGATGTAGAGATTCCAGTTTGTTCGCAGATACGTGTTACCGAAGGCTTCACAATAAATATTATTAGTAAAAAATTCACTATCAGTATCAAAAGCAATCAAAAGTATCATATCAGTATCAAATTGTGTATTTTTGACTGTCAAAAAAAATAAATAAAAAAGTCGCACTAAACCAAAGATTAAACGAAAAACGCGCTTCAAAGTTAGCTGTATGGTTCGCATTTCGGGCCCCGCGATTGTTTGTAAACTCCATTCGAATGATCTACTCTTTAGCTGGAGGAAAATGCATGGTAGACGTATTTTCCCAGCGTCTGGAGCAACGCTGAGACTAGCTTACAGACAGGGTCACCCGTCAACAACAAACGTTCTTCAATGTTCCTGTGCATTCCACAAGCATACAACCGACGAATTCATACCTTAAACAAGAACTTCCACGAAATTCTTTTCATGAAAAAACGAAGTGCTCGGCAACAGAAACTAGAAACAAGCCAGGTTGAAGAAATTCAACTTATTGGCATTTCACCCTCCCTGTCCCTTTGGTCAACTCACTGGGATCGGCTAGTGTCTTTGAGTGATTTTTATTAGTTTCGATATGAATATTCTAAGAGCCGATAGATCTTTGATATTTGGATGAAGTGTAAATGTGTCGATATTTAAATGCCATTCACGTTACATCCTACTCCATAATCAAGTTAGGTAATGAAGACGACGACAAAATAAATATAGGTACAATGGAGTAAATTAATCAGGGTTTTATCGGTAAGGTTTGCTATGAGCCGGATGTTTGTATTTTAGAAAATACGTCGAAGTGTTTTAACGAATAATTAATTCGTTTTTTTTTGTGGATTTAAATACCAAAACGTAAAATTCATAACAGATTTTGAACAACTAGAGAGTTGCTAGTAGAAAAAATTTTTGAATCGTCATAGCTACAATGATGAACGCTCGCTTGTTGTTCCAACACCAAATATACCAATAATAGATCGCCACTATACGTCGGGCTCAAGTCTCTTTGTTTCTTTGGTGTCCGCCGTGATTAATAAGTCCTCCGAGTCAACTCTCATCGTCGTGTTCCAAATGGCATTACACTTTTTTGCCGTAATATTCCAATTAGATAGTAGTTTTCCTCGTCTTCGCGCGAACTATTCTCTCTATCGGACGGCTAATTTAAAGCGCAACAAATTTCAAAAACACTTGCTTTCGCTTGTCAAATTCGAGTGAACCTTTTGGAACGCTTATTTTCGTACTAACTTTCTGTCTAAATTTATACGCATACACGCACCGGCGAATGCATTCTTTTGTTCCGACACCAATCTGTCAGAAGCACCGCATTGTGTTTGTATTAGTCAAGCCTGTATTTAAACATGGGTCAACAGGGCCGTGGCCCAGGGTGGCACATTAATTTAGGGGCTAGACAAAAATTAGATTGAAAGTTAAAAAAAAAACAAAAACGAAACTGGTACTTTAACATATATTTTTTTAAATTTCTTGTCTAATTTCGTAAAGCGGTCGGTATACGAAACATTGGCGCGATATCCACTCTTTCTTCGCAACTCAAGTGGATTTGAACTCAAGCACAGGCAGAAAATATGTTTACTCCAAATTTTCAGTACAAAACTG
Source organism: Protonemura montana (assembly GCA_947568835.1). Classification (NCBI taxonomy): domain Eukaryota; kingdom Metazoa; phylum Arthropoda; class Insecta; order Plecoptera; family Nemouridae; genus Protonemura; species Protonemura montana. The sequence continues at coordinate 27,217,152 of OX387602.1, read as the reverse complement.
AAACGATATCCATGTTTTTTAGTGAGGAGGTTTGGGGAAATTGCTTTTTGGTGCAGGGTACCAGTAATTAAACACAGTCTTAAGTGGTACTAACAAAAAAGGGAAGCAATTATCTTTTTCTTTTATTTTCTTCAAAAATCATCTTGAGCGGGAGGGGGGGGGGAGGGGGGGAGCCCTCAAAACTTCTATTTTCATACCTTTTCGTTGCTTCAAAATTTTACCATCCGTCTTGGCTTGCCACCTCAACAAATTACTCTTTCGTCGACGTTGGAGTTATACTACTTACATTGGTCAGCGCTCGCTGGAACCAGTTCTCTCTGAATCCCATCAAGGGGTCGTTAGTCGGCGACCTGCGAAAATTCCACACGCCGTCCAGCGAGCGAACGTCCCTAGACTCGGATTCCCTGGGGAAGAGCATGCCCCCGCTGGCGGGTTGGCCGATGGTCATCGGCACCACCGACAGCATCAGCCACAGGAGCAACATGCCGATCGGCACCAGGAACCCTACGACACGGAAAGCCACACGATTTCTTTGAATCAAGTCCGTGAGGTAAACGTAACACTTCATTGTTCAAGAAGTTTTGCCCGACTGATTGGAGGACAACAATCCGGAAAATATTTTCCTTTGCGATAACAAACCTCATAAACAAAATGTTTGCGTGGATAAAATGCGTGACAACTCAAAGTAAATGTTTGGGATAGGTAATTTGGTGCGTATTAGCGATTTTTTAATCACTGTCTTCTGTGGTGTTTTTCAGGCTTCGTATATGAAGAAGCGTTACAGAAGGCACTAGGATACCGGTGTAGGCCATCGCCTTCTGGCAGCAGGTCCGATTTATTAAAATTATCCTAACGATATAACAATGAAGATGTGATTTTTTTTGTGGGGAAAACTTTAAAATAGTCTTCTATTAAACTAAGAAATAGTGTAGGATATTGTCTGTATTTTTTCAATAGCTTATAATCATCGCCCGAAACATGCCATGCTCGTCGATCAACGCAAGTTGACTTGTATTTCAA